>CAUYLG010034892.1:0-24082 GCA_963573385.1 Cacajao melanocephalus | reverse complement strand
CATTCTAGCCTGGGCAGTAGAACAAGAATCCTGTTCTCTCTCCCTCTTTTTCTTCCTCTTTCTTTCTCTCGTACATTCTTTTTTTTTCTTTCTTTCTTTCACTCTCACTTTCTTTCCTCTCTTTTCCTTTCTTTCAAAAAATAAAAATAAAAAAAAAAAAGATTTCTGCTTAAAAATGTTTGAATACTCAGAACCATGCAAAAAAGAACATCAAGGGAGTAGAAGCCATGAAGGGTGGATGGGTCCAAAGAAGAATAAACAAGCTAAGACATGAGTGAACCGAGGATCACCAAATATACAGTCAGCTCCAGGTAGCATCTCTGTCTAATAGCAGACCTGCACATGGGTAGATGGTCACTCCTCAGAGAATAGCAAAAGGGCAGCAGACATCGTTTTTATTCTTAATAAATATGAAATCTATAGAGAAAATGGGACAGCTATATAGAACAATGCACAGATACATACAACTCAATTACATTAACATATATGTAATAATAATGGTACAGGAACCCCAGCGTTGGCTGCCACAGCCAACGCAAAACCTCATTCACCTTGCTCACTCTGCCCTCATTCTCCTTTGCTGAGCCTTTATTCATGTCCAAGGCCCAAACTTCCCATAACTCCTAATCTTTTCTTAGAAAAAATAGGAAGAAAATACCCTGAAAAACAAAGCCTCAGGGAAGTAAGCGCATGCTACCTCGAGAGGAATGTAGCATTTAAAAAGAGGACTCTAGCAAGGGAAAGGCTAAAAGTGAAGGGAAAAATATGAATTATTAATGGTCCAAGTCAAACTTTGGAAAAGGAGGTAATTTACTGATTCATTTATTTTTATTTTTTTTAGAGACAGAGTCTTGTTCTGTTGCCCAGGCTGGAGTGCAGTGACACCATCATAGCTCACTACAGACTCAAACTCCTGGCCTCAGGCAATCGAAGGAGGTAATTTAGAATGGGAGCTCTCCCTGGAATGATTCGTGTCTGTCCACACAGACACACACACATCCCTTGGCATACAACCACCTCATCTGGGAGCCCAGGCAAACCTATGGTGAAGCAAATGGAGCATAAGCCTTAGAGCCACTTAACTCCCCAGACCTCCAGCCACAGCCTGGGAGAGGCACTGCAATGTGTTTTTGCAAAATTGGCAACAGTGAGGTTTTTGCTTTTGATTTTTTAGCTGTAATTGTTTAAGCTTCTGGATCTTCCCATTCTGATGTCTCCATCACACTTCCGTCATGTCAGACGGCATTGGAGTGGCTACAGGCATTATTGGAATCCTGCTAAGAAGTTAAGTTAGGGTACATTTAATTTGGTTCAGAGGATATATTTATGGGGCTTACAGCTGTTTCTTTATATAATTAAATTATGCCTCACTGTCTGTCCCATCGTGGGAATGACTTCCAGAAATACTTGTATTATCAACTAAAGCATACTATGAGGGATCGGTACAGAGGGCATATTGCAATTCACTTGTCTCATACAGCACCCAGCTCTAGAAGTATATGGGTAATAGAGAAGAAACAATTTTTTAGTTTTATAGAACCGAAAGCTAGATTTGGGAGAATTCTTCAAACCACCAGATGGGTAAAAGTCTAAGTAGAGGATTCATTTATCATTCTTACCAAAACAGAAGTTCTCACTTACTGGGGAAGACTCACTAATGCAGTGTATATAGTTACAGATAAACCATGTTTTTTTTCTGGAAATTATGTGAAATTGAATGTTTCAAAACTCCTGTGTTTATTTTATTATTTTATTTTTGAGGCAGGGTCTCGTTCTGTCCCCTAGGCTGGAGTGCAGTGGGGCAATCATAGTTCACTGCAACCTCCAACTGCTGGGCCCAAGGGACCCTTCCTGTTTGGCCTCCCAAAGTGCTAAGATTACAGGCATGACCAGCTGCACCCAGCCCTAGAGTCCTGTGTTTAAAGGGCAACAGTGCTACACAGTCGTACATCTGCGTGTGGTCAAGCTTAGGCACCCCAACTATTGAAAATAACAAACAAATTTCAGTCAACCATGTTAGATGAAATACTGAATTGTCTTCATAGTCTTTCCATAAAAAATGATATTACAAAATAATTTCACATAAAAAAGTGATAAAAATCTTATCAGCCAAAAATATAAAGAAGAGGGTATCCTAAAGATGTGTCAGGCAGTTATAATTTAAAATATTATGATATTTTCCAGATATAATTATACTTGTACTATTTGTCAATTTTATAAAATTTATATTTTGTTTAATTTCTCTTGTCATTTCAAATAAATACCATCTTTGGTCCTTCTTATATATTTTTAATCTCCTATTATTTTTCTTTATAAGGATTCCAAAATTGAATAAACTTCTGGCCTACCAATCTTGGATTTTCTTTTGCTGAGAGTGACATTTGAGGTGAATTATACTTGGAAGATTTTTGTCCTCACAACTACTCAATGTAAACTTCTTAAATTCAGCAAAGATCAAATGTGATTATTTCCTTTCCTGTCCAAATTTTCTATCTGCTTGTGAATTCTTCTTCAACACATCACTTAAAGCAAAACTGAAAGATTCTTCGTAATATTTAGTACCATCTTCATCTTCTAGAAAAAGATGAATCATGGTTATAATTTTTATTTTTACCACTGTCCTTTGTTCAGCCCCACAACTGATCTTAAAAGCATAATCATTCTTGCAAAAAAAATGTCAGAATCATTGCCAAAAGAAAATGATTCATTCTTTAACAAAAAAGAAAAAACAATGCATTATTAACAATAAAAGCTTTGTAAGCACAAAAGTTATGAATCTATTTCTCAAAAATCTATATTACAAGACTATTCATGTCTTTCATTTAAGGAAGCAGTACTCATATATTTTAAGTTTGTACATGCATATAAGTTACTAAATTTATATCAAATATAATATAATGTATCTACAACACAGTGGCTAAGTATGAAAGTCACTATTTTAATATAATTGCCCATTTATATTAAAAGCCTCTTATAAAAATCTATTCCCCTCCTGAAATATCTTTTTTCCCAATGAGAATAATAGTCATAATTACAGAGTAGTAACACATGACAGATAATGTTCCAATTTTAGAAAATTAGCTCTTTCTTAGCCTTGCAATGAAACCCCTTTTATCTGACTTTGGTATCGGTGGCATATGGAATAAGAGTATTATTTGGCTTTTCAGGGTAAAGAGACACTTAGTAAAGAACTTGCGAAGACAAAATTCTTATATGAACTAACACTAACAACACTCAAAAAAAAAAGATAACCAAAAAGAATGGTTTTGTTCAACTTGAAATAGTTGTTTAAAATTATATTTAAAGATGTTTTTTAAGTTAAAATCCAGTTTAATATTCTCAGCACATTGATTTTTTCTTCTGGTAAATCTGAATGTCCAGGGAGCCATTTCCAAATGAGTCTTGACATTGTGGAAGTCTAGTATTATATTCACTCTGCTCAATTTATGCTTCAAAATTTAGTCTTCAACTCCCCAAGCCAGAATATCTAGAATATTCAAATAGTCAGTAATAATAACATAGTGAAGAGTACTGGTCAACGTGTCTATGTCCAAGCCTACCTCTGCCCAACCACAATGTGCTTGTCTGTAAAGCAGGAAGTAGGAGGATGGGTTACACAAGGTTTTTGTTGTTGTTGTTGTTGTTGTTGGAAGACTTACTTTTTAGATAACTCCCTAATCATGGATAAAGCCATATGGGCTTTAATTCTCACCATAACCCCAAAAGGCATTTATTATTTTCTCCATTTTACAAATGAGGTGAGACTCAGAGAATGGGAGGAAAATAGGTAAAAGTTCTCACTTCTTATGACTGCAGAGATTTTGCGGGTTTTGCACTTATTATTTAAAAATAACTCTGCCAGATCTTCATTCTTTGGTATAGGAAAGGTAGTCTCAGAAAGTCTAAGTTGCATTGCTAAGAAGTGGCAAATATGTCTGAATCGAGGTTGCCTTGACTACAAGCCTTGTGTTTCTTCTACTTCATAACTGATTATTGAATCAGTTTTTCTCTTAGCTCTCTTCCAGTCAGATAAATGGACCAGTGAAAGTGAGGGAGTTGCCTAGCCTTCAAAGATATTTCAGTGTTCCCTCAAGAAGAGCTCCAATTCCACTTGTGAGGAGATGTCACCCTGAGCATTTCCATCAACCCAAAGGCATGTTGGAAGAAAGAAAATTACTAACAGACTTCAACTTCAAGTTCTGTTGGCCCAGAGAAATTGTGGGTATCATTTTGGAACAAGAACTGTAGCATGAAGTCTGTTCATAAGAATCATTCATCTTTAAAAATATCACCACTATGTGTCTGAAAGAAACGCTTTGAAACATAAAAGCCTGGATAAAATGAAGGTGAATACACCTTCGAAATTAACATCAAAATGCTTAGTACTTTCACTGAATGAGCACTGATTCAGCCATAGTAGAAATTATATTTTTCATTGTTTTGTTTCGTTTTGAGACAGGTTCTGTTGCCTAGGTTGAAGTGTAGTGGTGCAATCTCGGCTCACTGCAACCTCTGCCTCCCAGCTCAAGCAATCCTCCTGCCTCAGCCTCCTGAGTAGCTAGAAGCACAGGCTTATGCCACTATGCCCAGCTAATTGTTTTGTATTGTTGTGTAGAGACAGGGTTTTGCCATGATGTTGCGTCAGCTGAGCTCAAGCAATCTTCCAGCCTCAGCCTTCAAAATGCCGGGATTACAGGTGTGAGCCACTACACCTGGCCAAATATGTTTCTAAATCAATAAAATTTTCTAACAACCTTTCCAGGTAATAGTCTTGCTTTAAAAACTGAGACATACTTCTTTCCAAAGTCAAGAAGATTCAGTGGCAGCCCCAGAGACTGGATGTGGACCAGATATCTGCCTAGCCCACAGTGTAGACCAGATACCTGAGCAACCCAAAGAAAGAACTAAGGCCTGGTACACAGCTGATCATCTGTGAAGAAGAACAAGATTAAATCCCACTCTCAACAGTTTGCTAAAATATGACAACTGAGTGTTCGAAAATTAGTCAAAAGGGCCATTAAAAAGGAACTCACAGGTATCTTTTTGGTCCCAAGAATAACAATAAAGGCTAAACCAAAAAGAATATTTGAGATATAAGCAATTTAGGGAGAGAATGGTTGCACCAGCCCTAATACAAGTGCACAAACAAAAAACTTGAATATTTTATTTATAATCAAAACAGAGGGATTTATCAAAACCAGTCACTTTTTTGGATACTGAGATTTATTTGAATAATTTAACATCCCCTCTTCTTCGAGAGCAGAGAGCAACTGCTGTTTCACTACAGCATTAAATGTAATGTAAGAAGGACTTAATTATGAGGCAAATATCATGTCTCCCAGATGAATCTGCAATAGGGGAATACACATAAAATTTTGTCACATATCACTATCTCATGGACTGTGGGCAAATTTCTGAAATACTAATTTGTCCTTAACCACATGAATGAATCAGCATATTGAGAGCCCTGTCCTAAGATGGAAAAATAAAATTCTACATATCTTTTGCCTGTTTGATTATAATATCTTACCAGCAGCACCTGCCACAGCATCTGTTCTCTGACAATAATTTAAAAAATACCCAGGTTTGCTCTTTGTATTTTTCCTGTTAGTTTCAGCTGCTCCCTGAGCCATAAAGCCTGAGATAAATCAGTTTAAAAGATAAGCTTGAGATTCTAAAAAGAAAAAGAAAGGAACCAATGAGAGTGAAGAAAAGAGATACAAAGGACAAAGCACACAATCAAAAGCTGAATCCAAGAGAAAATGAGGGTCTGGGGAGCCTTTCATCTCTAGATAACCAATTCAGATCTGTTGCTGATATGTCCCCATTATGTTGTTGCTGGAAATTGCTACCATCTGACAAACACCTAGTGGATGCTAATATTCTGTTTTCTAATGTACTTTTGGGAAAATCTGAACCAATCTTTCCTCCTTACCTTCACCACACAGTGGTCTTTTCCAAATCCCCTTAACAGATCTGGTATCTGGATTCAAGGGAAAACTGCTGCAGATATAATGCATAACCACCCTCATCATATAGGAAATGTATTCTTCCCTCCAGAGAGCTGTTATATTCTATTATAACCACCTTCCTCCCTTAAGAATTGTATTGGAAATGTCTGTCTCTTTGACAAAGGCACACCATGTGGATTACCTTTTACTGTTCTTCTGACTCAAATTAATTTGTATTCCTAAAATGGGGTGCATTTTATATGCTCCTTCATGCCGATGTGGAAAAAAATACCACATCACAGAATCTAAAGAAAGACTTGTGGTGCTAAAATCTGCCAGTCTATTCCTTTACCTCAAAAAAATTATAAAATTTTCCTTAGAGATAGTCACAATCTCTGATCCTGTTAGACAAATAAATTGTGGCACCCAAGGAAATTAAAGAAGAGGATTTTGTGATAATCGGGGGAAGGGAAATGTGGTAATATTTAAGCAGAGTGTTTCCATTGGTGTTAGTACACTTTTGCTTGAAAGACTATTCTGAATGAGTCATAATATTTCTCCAATAAAAGTTTCAGGTCTAGCAGTTCTCTTTCTCTAATAGGTTATATTACATGAGTATCTGTCTGCTATAGAGACTGACTTCTGCAATACTCACCAATAGACACGGAATGCCACTAGATAACTGAAATCAGCAAAATACTCCAGAACCCACAGCAGCCCCAAGGGTTCACAGCTCTGAAGATTCCAGTACTGAACTTTCCTGGACACTGAGCACTCTACTACACAGCATGTCATTGACACTTGAATGGCTCTTCAGCTCTCCCAGGTTCACTCAGGATATGAGTTTATCCTTCTTATAAATCCAAGAACACAGATTCAATTTTGTCCTCAGCCAACTGATTTTGCCCTGTTGCAAGAGTAAAAACTGACCCTTAACCCACAGCCTGCATGCAGGTATCGAGTCCAGGTCCAAGTGGGGATGGACATCAAGCCCAACTCATCACCTCTGTGAGGAAGCCAATGAAGACCCTAAGGTGTGTGAGTTTGCATATTGCTTGTAAGAATAAGGACTCTGTATTTTTCTTGTACCCTCAATGAACAAAGGCCTTATTCAGGACATGGAAACAAAAAGTAATGTCATCCAACAGGGCTAACAAAGGTTAGGTATTATGTGTGTACTGGGAAGAACATGTCACAAAGGTTTCCCCCACCCTTGCCATACTATGGGTTCAAGACAGTGCTTTGGAGTGACAACGATGAGTTGTCATTGCAATACCCAGGAAAGCCAGTTGATGTACTTCCCACCCCCAAGTGGCAGAACCAGGCAGGAGTGGCGGGCTCTCTAGGAAACTTACTGTGCCAGCGACAGAACTGCCCATCTGTCTCTTCTACTCTGGGAGGTCTTCTCATTCCCATGTTTCTCACAGTCCAAGAACACTTATATTAATCCCTAAAAATAGTAAAGGCCAGAACCTTCTGATTTTCCTGCTTTGTCTCTTAGTAATTCACAGTGTTATCTGTTTCATCATGAGTCCCATGAATGAACATTCCCAAATCTCCTCCATGACTTCCCAATACTCCCTCCTGAACCCCTGCCCTATTTGCCTTATATTGTTGAATACCCGAAGAGTTTAACTGTGTCACTATAACAAAAGAAAACAATCAAAGTTATTACCTTGCATATTGGTTTCTTGACTTGAAGTACTAATTATTCCATTTAACCTTAAGATGTGATACCAGTCCATTTTCAGGCTGCTGATAAAGACCTGAGATTGGGAAGAAAAAGAGGTTTAATTGAACTTGCAGTTCCACATGGCTGGGGAGACCTCAGAATCATAGCAGGAAGTAAAAGGCACTTCTTACATGGTAGTGGCAAGAGAAAATGAGGAAGCAGCAAAAGTGGAAATCCCTGATAAACCCATCATATCTCATGAGACTTATTCACTGTCACTAGAATAGCACTGGTAAGAGCAGCCCCCATAATTCAATTACCTCCCCCTGGGTCTCTCCTACAACATGTAGGAATTCTGGGAGATACAATTTAAGTTGAGATTTGGGTGGAGAGCAGCCAATCCATATCAGATGTTAATGTCAGCTCTGTTATGAATGAAAAAAGATATCACTTCAGATTCTAAACTTTGTAAATAAAGGTTAACAAAGAATATGATACAGCCCAACATCATAATGAAGGGTAGAGCCTTAATACTTTGCAGTGACTGGCAACTATCACCGTGGTGAGCCTTGCATGTTTGATTTATGAAAATGTGTGATGCCTTACCAGAGGAGAATTGTATTTGTTGTCTGCTATGAAAACTAATCTTACCAACCAACACAAGATGCAATTTCAGAGAATTCTTTTCTTGTTCTAGTATTGTTGGTTTCTCTTCTCCCATTATCTTTTCCATCTTCATTCTTTTTAGCCCAATCATTGATGTAAGAGTGAATCTCTTCTTAATTTGAAAGTTGCTCTGTTTGTCTGAAGTGGGGGTAGAATGATTTATCACAAAACTGCCAGAAACTGGCTTTTAACATATTTCCTTAGTGTCTCATTGCACTTGATACATTTCCAGCCCCAGAAATTCCTCTGTCAGATTAAGTGACACTTTGTGACTGGATGAGACTTTGTCCCCACTCTTACCCAGTGCTAATCTACTGCCAGAATTGTAAGCAACTGCTTTCATAAGGGACGCCAACACAGAGTCTAACAGGAAATGCCTGAGAATGCTTAGTCTGTCAGGCGGCAGTAGCTAAGGCTCATTAGGGAGGCTCTGGTTCCAGATTTGCCATGGCAACCTCTAGAGATACATATCTAGTATGTTAGTGACATGCTGACATCACAGTTTGCTCCTTGAAAGAGGGGCAAGCAGAGACACGACTCCCTTATTATCATTGTGATAATAATGCTGCTGTTAAAATCATGCTGTGTCTGGAGGAGGGGGGCAGAGAGGTGCTTTTACAGTTTAAATCGTTGCCCCAGATAAGAGCATGGAATATGTTACTGTTTTGCATGCAATGTTTTCGAAGAAAAGTGGTTTGCTATAGCAGATAAAAGTCTATTAGCATTCAACAACAACAACAAAATCTAATTTCCTGTTCTTCTTCCAACCAATACTTTAATGAACTACAGAATAAATCCTATTTGTAATTATACCACCAAGTTTAGGTCTTTTTCATCTTAGTTATTTCTTTTTTTATGCATTGAAAAAACAACGAACTATTAATTCAGTGGGAAACTGTAACGGTGGAGCTAAAGCTTGGGACAGGCAGTCAGGTTCTTTCAGAACTATTGGATCTCACTTCAGTAGTCCTGAAAACAGAATGGGCACACAGGGGATGAGGCATGGTGAGAATTAGTGATGATCTTTGGGAGGCAGCCAGTCTGCGCTACTGCTTGAGCTAGAAGGAGGGATGTGGGTGGAAGCAAGCATGTCAGAGAAACAGCAGAGTGCCATGGAAGAATGGGACTGTCATCATCAGGGGCCAGGATGAAGGTTCTCCTGTTAAATTCTGAATTTTCCGTGGGTGAGAGGTCTAGTTCTGAAAGAAGAAAGGAGAAACTGCACAGCTGAATTGACAAAGTCCCTGTGAAGGCTGGGGTGTTGTCTTCACCCTATCAAAATCTGGACCAGATTTCTTTCTTTTTTATCATAATGAGACAGAAATTGCAAGAGAATAGGGGATACAGACTGGCTAAAAATATTTCCTTCTCATTTTATTTCCTCTTAAATGCAGTAACAACTCACATCTAGATATTACCTTCTCTTAACCCCACTTCTCTACCATCTACCACCCTATTTCTTTGCTCTCCTATCTTTTTCTAATGTCTTCAACTTTTCTTCCCCCATTCTCTATTAAATCCAGTCCAAAAAGGATTTTGACCACCTCATTCAAACAGATCTGCTCTTATGAGGTCACCAATGATCTCTAGTGGTCCATAGTCAGGCCTCATCTTACTTAACCCATCACTAGTATATGACGGCACTGATTCACCACCATCTTTGCACTGACTTCACCTGTCTCAAGGATACCAAAATCTCCAAGTTTTCTTCCATCACTGAATCATTCCTTTTTCCATTTTTTATATTTTCCATCTTTATTATCTTTTCTTCTCTTTACCCCCATCTTCCCCAATTATTAAGATGTCCCAGGGCATTGACTCTCCTGACTATAATTATCCTACCTAGTCTGTTAGTTTTAAACACATTATGTATGCTAGCAACAACCAGATTTAACAGTCCAAATATTCTCTCTAAACTCCAGATAAAACAGCTTGTTTGACATCACCACTTGGCTGCCTAATGGAAATCTCAAATTCAGCATGTCAAAAACTCAATCCTTTATTTCTGGCAGTGAGGATGGAGGACAAAGAAGCTGGCTGAGCCTTGCAACTCAGAGAATCTGGGCAGGAAATGCAGTAGGACATGGAATTGGTAGATGGTAATTAAAGAACTATGGGAACTCCATTTCAGACCTGGTAGGTATTAGTAAAAGTCATTAGGTTTTATTTTTGGCATTTATAATAGGGTCAAACATAAATGAAGAGACAACACCAAAATAAATAGATCCACAGGGTGTAAATTTTTCCAATGGTCTCAACTTCCTCAGTAATTACTTGACAGTTTCCAATGGTAACTGCACCTATAGACACGCATAGTTCCTCATTTGAGGGAAATCTCATACCCTGTCTACCTTTAAGATCCATCTACACCTTATAGAGGCCAAGGGAAAACTTCCCCTTTGCTCTCTGAAGGTTCACTCAAAAAAGGCAGATTAATTACAGAAAAGGCATATAAATTTACTTCACATGTACACAAGAGCTTAGGTTAAACAAAGTATTATCATCCACATACAACTATTGAACAAAAAGGGTATGATCTCATGCTCCTACTGAGTGGAGAAGCCCAGCAAAGCCTGTCTGCTTAGATTCTTCTTGGCCTCTCTGTTATAGCATTCCTTCCTTCTGGGTGTGGGGCAGGACCCTCTCTGGAATGGGTGTCTTGTGACCTACAGTCAAACAAGATAGGTCAGATAATTTCTTTATGTACAGTTTTTACACAGAAAGGCTGAGGGGAAGTTAGGTAATATGTTTAGGCTTTATGGCTGGCTTTGGGGAAAGGGAATCCTGGTTTCTATGACCTGCCTTGGGAAAGAAGAATTCTAGTTTCCATGGCTAGGCTCGGGGGAGAATGGGACAGAGAGACAGGAGAGAAGGAAAAGGTCAAAGAAAAAACTTTTGCTTCTGAGGCCTTCATTTCGAGGTATTGTCTTCTGTTGAGTCTCAACAACTTCAAGAATGTTATGCAATTCAGTAACCCATAAAAATATATTCCTTAGAATTCTGAGTTATTCAGTCAAATATAGCTTCTTCTGAGGTGTCCCTTTAGTAAGAGGTGCCTTCTCATTCTTCCTTAATTCATCTACTAGCTAAATACAGGAACCCACATGCACGCATACATAAGCATCTTGAGGAAATATGGTAGTCCTCAGAAGAACAGAGTTTCCAGTCATAATAAGAAAGAAAATTATTATTATCTAGCTTTACATGGCCACTTACTATATTAGCATTTCTGTTATTTTGAAAGGCAGTGGCAGTTGCCCTTTTTAGTCTTCTTATCCTCACCCTGAGAAAATATTGTTTGTGTGTATACATATGTGTGTGTGTGCGTATGTGTATTTCTGATAATCAAACATTATTTTTAAGAACTGAGTAATAATCTGAGGCCCCTAAAAAGGCATCTTTCTATTGATCTCCATCTATGACAACAAAACACCCATCAGAAGCTTTGAAATTCAAAATTCATCTTAGTTGAATAGCCAGGTCAAAGTCCTGAACTCCCACTTTTCTTCTGTAAAATTAAAACAGGAAACAGTTGTGATTCTTCTGCACGATGAAACCCTAGAGATTGAAGATTGAGTGTGCACACATACACACACACATCACCTCTCAATACAGATGTTGAAAATAGTAGCTTGATTGCCAGGGACCACAGGAGGCGCTGCCTCCCTGCCAAGCCAGTGGATGTCTGCCCCAGGCCGCCAAGGTACAGATTGAGCATGTGTTGACCTCAGTGAAAGGGGAACTAGTACTAAAGTCTGGAGTTCTAGAGAAGATACCTTGCCTTAAACTAATATTGTTGTTGACACCAATAATATCACCTCTCCTGCTGCTTTAAACATCATTTCTTATCAGGGAAGTACTTCTGACAGGTTATCATAATGTCTTGTACTCAATATCCATTAAAGATAGAAGAAAAAGAGCTCAGGTAGATTTTCAAAGTGTTTTATTTGAAACCTTCTTGCAAAATTTGAATGATAAACATGGCGTTATTCTCAGAGGCACATCTTTCTTGTAGACCTCAACTCATTGTCCTTAACCAAACTATGTCTTTCTTGAAAGGATCTTCAGTCATTCATGCAAATAGAGGGCTGACAGGCTTACTCTATAGGTCAACACACCTTTGTAGCTTGCTTCATTCCTTAGAGGAAGGATTTATGCTATTCAAGTTCAGGCCACTGAGAAAACTGACATTTAAAAGATAGGTTAGAAAGAATTCAGGTTTACGAATATAGATGATTAAAGAAGAAATCAGTGCTCAAGTAATTGAGGAAAACAGTCAGAAATCCCAAAGTATCAACACCATAAAAAAATTAATAAAATAAAGGAGAGCTGGATTGTATGGCATCTGTTTGTAAGAAAGTTCAGAATACATGAGGAAGATTGAGAAAAAATGTCCTGTTCATCCCTGGTATCTTTCTCTGGCTTTGGAAACCATATTTATAATATGCCCTAGGTCATAATTTTGGGGAGACTTTTACTTTCCATTTGGATGCTATGGCTGTGAATTTGAAAGTTATCAAAAATCAAACATTTATGGAATATTGCTAATAAATAATAGGGTAATGAATATGAACAAACTGTTGCTATATTCAAAAACTTGAATAGATCTCAAGGCTATATCATCCAAAAGACCACCAGGATAGCTAGATAGTAGGAAAGAGAGTATTATTGGCAATATTGGTTTGCAAGCCAGGAAGATAAAGTTTCTAGCATGAACTGAAGGTGCTCTCTATTGGAAGAGGGAAGCACAGGTTGGATTTTATGCCTCAGAGGGTCCATATTACCCAAGAGTTGCACATAATCAGCAGGTTTGGGGAAAAGCTGTATGTATTTATGAGGGGAGCCGAGAACATGCGCAATGGGAAACGTATGTAACATACATCTCATGCTCACTTTGGGGCAGAATTTTAGCATTCAAATGAGGTAGAATGCGGCTCTTTATGTCAAAAGGTGAACTATAAGACACAAAGTTTGTGCACAGCCTCTATAAGTGGGCTGAACCTGGCTGAAGATCTGCAGTAGCTCATCAGAAAAGAATACTGGTAAGGCTGGTCCTTTGTCCAGTCCCAGTTGTAGTGACCTGAGTTGTATATCAGAGTCAGGATGATCTGCCTGATGTCTCCTATTGTTCGCGAGTTTAGCTACAGTGTGTTTTTTCTTGTAAGAATTCAGAAACTTGCCGTGTGTCTGCCAGGCCCTGAACCCTTGACCCACAGGTAACTTTTTGTTTTTTTTTTAATGTTAGGATCCATCTTAGTTGATAGAAGTACATCTTTTTTGGTCTCTCAGATCACAGGCATTATGCTGAGTGGAAAAAGCCAATCTCAAAGTGTTCCATATCATACAATTCCCAACAAATAGAAATCTCTAAGTGACAACATTATAGTGATGATGAAACAGATTAGTGATTGCAGAAGTTAGGTTTGGGGGGAAGGGTGTGACACTGACGGGCTAGCACAAGAAGTTTCTTTGCAGTGCTGGAACAATTCTGTATACTAATTGTGATGTTGGTTACTTGAATCCATATATGTGGTACAACTTTACAGAACTCTATATCTAAAAAGGACACTTAAAAACAGATAAAATATGAATAAGGTGGATACTTGAGTTAATACTGCATTAATATCAACTTCCCAGCTTTGACAATCATTTGGGGAGGCTGAGTGAAAGGTACACTAGGAACTCTGTACTATTTTTGCAACTGTTTGTGAGTTTAAGCTATTTCAAAATAAAAAGTTAGTTTAAATATCAAATCTAGGCAGTCTTGAACTTATGATGGTTCAACTTAAAACTTTTTGACTCTACAATGGTGAAAAGTGATACATACTTTGTATGCTCCTCTACTTAGCATAGTGTTAAGTCTGGACAAACCTATTGTAAGTTGAAAATATCTTTAAGTTACGGGTGTGTTTTTGACTTAAAGTAGTTTCAATTTAGGATGGGTTTATCATGATGTAACCTCATCATAATTGGAGGAGCATCTGTATATAACTTTAGCAAGAATATATAGAAGGGAATAACAGGCTGTGCAAAATTATCCAATTAGGAGCTGGGCGCAGTGGCTCACACCACTAATCCCAGCACTTTGGGAGGCTGAGGCAGGTGGATCACCTGAGGTAAGGAGTTCAAGACCAGCCTAACCAACATGGTGAAACTCCATCTCTACTAAAAATACAAAATTAGCCAGGCACGGTGGTGCATGCCTGTAATCCCAGCTACTTGGGGGGCTGAGGCAGGAGAATTGCTTGAACCTGGGAGGTGGAGGTTGCAATGAGCTAAGATTGTGCCATTGCACTCCAGCCTGGGCAACAAGAGCAAAACTCCATCTGAAAAAAGAAAAATACAATTAGTTAGATAGCAAAAAGATCCATGACTTTTTGAGTACTACAATTATAAAGAAAATGACTACAATATTAGCATTTCCTAAGTGTTATTATCAATCTTTCCGTCCTCAAATCTAAAATCTTATTAAAACGTCAGTTTTTCACAGATAAGCCAAACAGAAACAAACAACAGCTTTGATAATTGCACAAAACCTAAGTCCACTTGGCCATAAGCTCTTACCTTTTTTTGCTTGTTTTTGTTTTGTTTTGTAGAGATGGGGTCTCCCTTTGTTGCCTAGACTGGTCTCGAACTCCTGGCCTCAAGTAATCCTTCTACCTGGACCTCTCAAAGTGCTGGAATTGCAGGTGTGAGCCATCATTCCCAGCTTTCTCATCTTTAAGATGCATACTACCCTAAGCAATAGTAAAGATATCGTTTAATAGATTCTATGTCAGCATCTGAAAGACAGAACTCTCAATATATGTGGATAAAGAATAAATTAAAGGAGCTATTTGATTTGTAAAAATACATGGGCTAGCACATACTTCTGAGAAATAACAATAGTACAAAGAATAAAAATCATGTTATTATTTTTACTACTCATTCCATGAGTATCTGTTAGCTACCTACTTGTTAATAGGTACTATGAGTGACACTGGGAACGCAAAATAAACAAACATGATTTGTGATTTCAGAGCACTCACATCAGGAATTGAGAGTAAAGATACACACAACGATACTCCTTATCCAGTAATCTCCCCCGCCCAGTTCACTTTACAGTAACTCTTTTTTCTTCCAGTGCCATGAATACACACAAATGAGTTTGCCAAAGTTACACTGAAATAAGAATTAAAACTTGCTATCAAGCAGTTTTTTTCTTGACCATAGCTAGATAATATGAGTTAATAGTTCTCAAAGTAGACTGGAAGAAAAAGCAAGATAAGAGGTGACTGATTATGGTAATAAAATAATTAAATTCCATTAAGATCAATTACTGACATAGGGATCTTAGCAGTTTTCTTTGTAATCATTCTCAATGGCTCTTTCTCTCACTGCCTTATGCCACAATATTTATTATCTAGAAAGGAAATTAACCCAATCCTCTCATCTCTTCCTGGCTTAATTCAGAGGGCCCATTTTCTCATCAGAATGAATCCTGCATTCATTCCATTCTTTGTGTCATATTCGCATTTCCTTTGATTTGCTCCAGCACAACACAATTTCAACACCCAGTGTGAAGTTCACATTCTGCAAAGGATGACTGGCTTTTGCTGAGTGTCTGTAAACCAGGGCCAGCATCTTTCCTATTTCTACCTACTCTATTGAACACTCTTGTTTTAAACAAAATCAGATGCTTAACATTCTGAAGCATCCTGTAAGCTTTGAACCTGAAAAATAGTTACACATATAATGCTTATATATTATTGCTATGGATACTTCTAAAATTACATATTAGCTTTAAGAGACAAATCTTACATCTACTCAGCAAATGGCTGTTATGATCCTGAACACATTGTGTAACCCGTTTAAACCAGATCAATCTAAAGTAGGTAAGTCCTTGGACTTCAAACTGTGCTACAAACTGACCAGCTGCCTAAGTAAAGTAGGTTACTTATATCATCTGTCCTTCAGTTTCTTTACTTTAGTCAATTTTTATTACCATCAGTGCTGAAGTGGGGAGCAAACTAGAAGCTTCTTCTGGATGTGGGGGTGAAAATTATAATAAAATAGTAACTAATCCAAGTTGATAATCTCTTTATATACACACAGCCCCAAAAAGGAAGCCATTTGAGGTAGTATGCAACCCTTACAATATTCACTTATTCAACAAATATATATTGATCACATAGTATGTGCTAGGTATTGTTCGAGGTATTGAAATTGAGCAGTGAATAAAACAAACACTCTTGCCCTGATAGAGTTTACATTCTGTTAGAGGAAAAATAATCAAGGACAGGACAAATAATCCAGGAACGCGAAGAATTAATTACTCATTTGCAAAATAATGCAAGACTGATTATTTTATAGGGGGAAAGACTCAAAGTCATGTGACATAAGACATCGCCTTTTTCTCACATGAAATTAGGAAAAAAATTCTCTTCTTAGGATAATGTGCTTACTTTCTTGAGAAACGCATGAGGAAATCAACAATAACACTCAATATTGGATAGGCAAAAATAGGAATTGGAGGAGCACCCACATCCATTCTCACTTATGCTGTCTAAGCCCATCCTCCTCTTGATGAGAGGAGGGAGCCTCCTCTAGCACCCATAAAAAGTGTGAGGACCCCCAGTTTCTAAGACCCAAGAAGGGACCACAGGAATGGTGAGAGGGGCATTTCTTTCTCTAGTAAAAAGACTGAAGATTCCAAAGGCAGCCCCAGGGCACTTGACTAAGGGCCATGAGGGGCTGTGTTGAAGCTAAAGAGCAAAAAGAAAAGAGAAGGTGGGGTCAGGACCAAGCATTAGCAGGTGGGCATCCTCTCCTGGAAGGGGAAAGTGCATAAGGCCCTTCCCTGGAGTCCCATAAGGGAACAACTAAGCAGCAACTTTGAGATTCATGTTATCCCCAACAAAATCAAGTGTATGTTTGATCTGAGAAAAATCTAAGCAAACAGGAGAGTCTCAGGATAAGGATGGCAAATGTCCCTGAAGCATACAGCTGGGATTTCTATTGGGGACAACACACACTTACTCACACATACACATGCAGACTCATGGATGAAGTTTCCATGGAATATCAGCAGCAACACAGTGATGCCCTAATAGATGACAACAAAATAAAAACAAAAGCCTCTACACATGAAATTGCCAAACTGAATTCTAGATTATCCCTTACCCACACACACACACACACAAATAAGCAAAAAATATTCTTTAGGACAGAGAAGGGAGTTTGTATGGAGAGAAAATAATGTATTCCATACAGTGCTTGGAATTTCCTTGGGAAAATGTACTCTAGCATTCCAGAGCATAATCATGCAAGTAAAGTTCCCAGCAGCTTCTACATGGTTCTATACCAAGTAAACAGGTCAAAAGAGACTCTAAGCCCTGTGTGACCAATTAACTCCACAAAAATACACACTAAACTTTACTGCAAATTTGAGCCACATAATCAAATGATATAAAAATGTGTATTTCTGTTCTGTCTACTTATAGTTTACATATGGATTTGACATGTAAAACAGATTACATTTTTGAAAATAACTCAGAAGACATAGCACACTTTCGAATACTATTTCATAGGGCCCTAAGGAACAGAGGGGAGCCCATGGGGTAATGAGTCTCAGCAGGGGTGTGGTGACACACGCCTGTAGTCCCAGCTACTCAGGAGGCTGAGGCAGGAGAATTGCTTGAACCTAGGAGGTGGAGACTGCAGCAAGCCAAGATCACACGCCACTGCACTACAGCCTGGGTGACAGTACGAGACTCTGTCTCAAAAAAAAAAAAAAAGAGTCTCAGCAGTTACAGGACTGACTTTTAAGTGAGTATAGCTTAGTATATTATGTAATTTTTCCCTTTACTTAAGAAATTGAGCCATGTGCATACTATAAATTATGGAATACATACATTATTTATTAATTAAATTCTAACTATAAAGTTACAAAGCAGTACAAATATGGATAAGTCATTAAACTATTTTCAAAGGAAATGTTTCAATGTTTTCATGTTTGAATAGCTAAGTTAATCGATCGAATATGTTTAAATTTTATTTCTATCCATTTATTATCAATTGGGTAAGGCTTATAATTAATTCTAGAGATACCAAAACATTTGCATGTTTTTTAAAAAAAAAAGAAACAATTGCTCAAAATATGTTTTCCTTCAAAGTGTCAGCTTGCCATATTAAATTATTTCAATGACATAATACAGCCAAGACAAACATATTTTAAAAGCAGGGCAATTTAAGTACAGAGTTGGTGATATTTTAGGTTATCATTACAAGTTCTCCTAGGCAGTTTATTGGCAAATATGCTCTCAAAGACAAAGCTTTTGAATAGTAAAGAAAACAGCTTGGTTTAAAAACCACATTCAGCCTAGACAGTCTTAAGAATCCTAACTTCTTTGGAGTGCAAATAGCTAGACTTCAAAGAGAATGAGAAAGCTGAACACATACACTCCAGAGACGTCCTCAGAGCCCACAGTCAACAGGAGACGTGCTGGAAAAGTGAGGTCTCTTGCCTACCTCCATCACTTCTTCAGAAAAGAAGATGAATACTTTCCAGACAATGCCCTGAGCAGAATCACTCCCAAAGCACTGGGGGAAACCTGCTTCTCCGTGGTACAACAATCCCTCTAGTGGCTGGGTCAGAACGGTAGGCATATCCATGAGCCTGCTGGAGAAGACCATGTAGCAGTCTGTAATTTTAAGTTATTGGTCTTTCATTGGAGGTTTACAGAAATTCAGGAAACTAACCCATCCTCCACTCAGTAGAGCCAAGGTTTTTCTAAAAGTGACTTCAAGGATAGCTCCTACCAAGTCTAACACACTTCTTCATATAGACAAAACGGTAAAGGGAACCTGAATTTTACTTACTACAAAAATTCCATCATAAACATCACTGAATTTAGGTACAATAAATGTCAATGTAAATACAATAATGCCAAACTTAAATGATATCTGTAAATTCATATAGCTGGCCTACTATATATAAAGAACATCATCCTAGATGAACTGAGATCTAGGTTACCAAATAAAACAAGTTAAAATTTTTTTTCTAATTCCAAATACAAGTAACTTTGAGATCTGAACAAAGAAAAAAATGACTCACTGTATATCCAATGAGGAAAATGAAAACAGTATAGAGCAGTCATCTGGATGGATTACCGACTTCTTTTTGGCTTTTATTTTCTTTACTGCATATGTGTTGGGTCCTTTTGTATTTTGTTCAGATCTCACAGTTACTCCTAAGGAGGTTTATTTTGACCACACTATTTAAAAATGTACCACCCTGCTCCCTATTCTTTTATTCTGCTTTTTCTTTATAGCATGTGTGACACCATATTAATAACATAATATGTTTTTATTTCTTTATTGCCATATCCTTCAGTAGAATGCAAGGCTCTTCAAAAATAAGAACTTTGTTTATTGAATTCGCTGCTATATCCTCAGCACCTAAGACAAGGCTTTGCAGAAAGTAAGACCTCAATAATTATGTGTGAATAAAAAAGTAAACAGAGGCTTCTAGGGTAAGTAGAGTCTATTTACATGAAGTACTTGTTTCCAAATTTTGACCCTTCCATTATATCAGTAAGATAATGTATTAGTCCATTCTCATGCTGCTATAAGGACATACCTGAAATTGGGTAATTTATAAAGGAAAGAAGTTTAATTGACTCACAGTTATGTAGGACTGAGGAGGCCTCAGGGAACTTACAATCATGGTGGAAGGAGAAGCAAACACATCCTTCTTCGCATGTCAGCAGGAAGAAGTGCCAAGCAAATGGGGAAAGGCCCCTTATAAAACCATCAGATTTCATGATAACTCACTCACTATTATAAGAACAGCATGAGGCGGTAACTGCCCCCATGATTTGATTACCTCCCACTCAACCGCTCCCATGACACATGGGGACTATGAAAACTACAATTCAAGATGAGATTTGGGTGGGGACACAGCCAAACCATATCAGATAATATACTCTACCAAGTGATAAAGTAGTGTATTTCCACTTTGTACTGGCGAAAATAAATAATGAAAGAGAAATAGTGTTAAAGATTTTGATATGCCAATATGAGGAAATTCACAAAAAAATTTAAATTTTTTTTTTAATGCACAGCCAAAGTCTTACAGTAGCCATTAATAATTTGAATAGCATCCTCCAAAACTCTTGGTAGGCCTTTGTATACTCCTAGGACACATGAGGATATACCTAGAGAGCCATATGTCAGCATTCTCTAGTAGTCTAGGATCCTGGAGAAAAAAAAAATGTTGTAATAATTACAAAATAGAGTAAAATATACTAAGAAACAATTCTACAAAAGAGACTATTATGTCCTTTGGGGAAAGCCTCTTCTCTCTGTATTTCCTGTAGCAGCGTTCCAAGTCAGAATGTCTTCATATTTTTATTATTTATTTATATTTTTATTCCAGGATACATGTGCAGAACATGGAGGTTCGTTGCATAGGTATACATGTGCTATGGTAATTTGCTACACCTATCAACCCGTCACCTAGGTTTTAAGCCCCTCCTGCATCAGGGATCTGTCCTAATGTTCTCCCTCCCCTTGCCGTCCACCCCTGACAGGCCCAGTGTGTGTTTTTCCCCTCCTTGTGTCCATGTGTTCTCATTGTTCAGCTCCCAGTTATGAGTGAGAGCATGTGGTGTTTGTTTTCCTATTCCTGTGTTACTTCGCTGAGGATGATGGCTTCCACTTTCATCCATGTCCCTGCAAAGGATGGAATATGTCTTGAGTTTCATTAAAAAGCAAATACTTTAACACTGCAGTTTGTGAGAGCTGGTAAAATATAAGAATTGAGAGATCAAATTAAAGAAAAATAGTGTCTCATTCCATTCTGTTTCTTTGACTAACAGTTTGACAATGTCATTTCTGATGATCAAGTACCACTTATGTAAGAAGTAGTGTAACAACACAATTTCAATTGTTTTCCGAAAAGGGATTAATGTTGGACTTGTGGTTAAATATTATTCTACTCCCTCCTGAAACCCACTAAAATAACAATAAAGAGATGGATAAAAATGGTAAAGCCCACAAGGGCTAAAAGAATTGTAACTGGGAAATCAGTGAATAAATGGCAACTGATATGGCAGAGAGAAGTAAGTCCAGACTTAAGTCAGCAGAGAAAACCCAGGAGCCCCAGAAAATCTCAGGAATTAGAGACATTAGGCAATCTTAGGGATTCAGGTGAGGCAGAATACAGAATGGTAGACAGAATGTCAGTAAAAACCTGTAAATGTCTGTATAGAAATTACTGCACTCCAGATCCTACATAGACACACTGACACACACAGACACACACGCACACACCCCTCATCCAGCTGGAAAGCTACGTCTCCTCCAATGAGAATAAAACTGTCCTTCACTTTAATATAAACGTAGACTTCTACTTCTGAGTATGATGGAGTAGCTTACAGCAGAGCTAAGAACAACTAGAAAAGTTATTTTTTAAGAAAAATTTTAAAGCTGTTTGAAGACATATAAGAACTGCTGAAATAATGGATTGAGAGGAGGAGGGAAACAGCAGAGAATGAGCTGACATTCTATAATGGCATTCGCCTAGTGCATTGCCAATTCTGAGAGCAGGGCAAGAAGTTAGTAATGCAGACTTTTCTCAAGCAGAGGAGAAAACCAGCAAAGATTTTGGCAGTCTTCTTATGCTGGGAAGATAAAAATTGTAACAAAGTAACAAACAAATAGAAAGTCCAAAATCACAGCGAAAAGAGGGAAATGAAAAAAGAAGGCTAACACTCATCTGCTATTACCCTTAAGACATGAGTTCTGAAATATCACGGGGCAGGAAGTTAAAAGCTAAGAAGAAATCTTTCAAGGAGAAGAGGGTAGATCTTTATGCTCTTAAAATACTGAGAAAGCAAGGATTAAAGTTCAGGATTTGCCAGCGAAAAGAGTCTCAGTGAATAAAACAAGCTTTTGGATGGAAGATCTGCAGAGCTACACCCCAAGAGTGGATTTAAAACAGAGGTAGAAAAAGACACCCCATGTTCATGGATTGGAATAATTAATATTGTTAAAATGTCTATGCTACCCAATGCAATCTAGCGATTCAATGCAATCCCTATAAAAATCCCAATGACATTTTTACACAAATTTTACAATTTTAAAATTAATATGGAGGCACAAAATATCCCAAATAGCAAAAGCAATCTTGAACAACAAAAACAAAGCTGCAAGCATCAACTACCCTATTTCAGAATCTACTACAAAGCTATAGTAATCAATATAGTATAGCACTGGCATAAAAACAGACATATGAACCAATAGAACAGAATAGAGAGCCCAGAAATAAGTTTACACATTTACAGTCAATAACTGCAATAATTTGAGAATCTTCTGTAATAACCTGGGGATCTTCAACAGATTCCCCAAGAACACAAATGGAAAAGGTAATCTCTTCAATAAATGATGCTAGAAAAACTAGGTAGCCACATTCAGAAGGATTAAATTAAACTCTTATCTCACATACAAAATTAACTCAAAATGGATTAAAAACTTAAATATAAGACCTGAAATATAAACTATTAGAAAACATAGAGGGAAAGCTCTATGACATTGGTCTTGGCAAGAATTTTTTGGATATGACTCCAAAAGCATAGGCAACAAAAGCAAAAATAAACAAATGGGATTGCATCAAACTAAAAAGCTTATTACAGCAAAGAAAACAATCAAAAAAGTGAAGAGGCAACCTACAAAATGAAAGAACGTGTTTGCAAACCATACACCTGATAAAAGGTCGATATCCAAAATATGTAAGGAACTCAAATAACTCATTAGCAAGGTAACAAATAACTCAATTAAAAAATGGGCAAAGGGGCTGGGTGCAGTGGCTCATGCCTGTAATCCCAACACTTGGGAGGTCAAGGCAGGCAGATCACTTGAGCACAGGAGTTCAAGACCAACTAGGGCAACATGGCAAAACCCCCTCTCTACTAAAAATACAAAAAAAAATGCTAGGCATTATGGCATGCACCTGTGGTCCCAGCTACTCAGGAAGCTAAGGTGAGAGGATCATTTGAGCTAAGGAGGTGAAGGTTGCAGTGAGCTGAGATTGTGTCACTGCATTCCAGCCTGGATGACAGAGTGAGACCCCATCTCAAACTTAATTTTTCTTTAAAAGAAATGGACAAAGGACCTGAAGACGAATGGCCAAAAGATATATGAAAACATGCTCAACATTACCAGTCACCAGGGAATGCAAATTAAAACCATAATAAGATGTCGCCTCACACCTGTTAGAGTAGCTATTACAAAAAAGACAGGAGATAGTATTTGTGAGGATGTAGAAAAAGGGGAACCCCTATATACTGTTAGTGGGAATATAAATTAGTATAGCAATTATGGAAAATTCGATGGAAGTTTCTTAGAAATTGAAAGTAGAACTACCCTATCATATGATCCAGCAATTCCACTTCTGGGTATATATATCCAAAGGATATAAAATTAGTATATCAAAAATATGTCTACATTCCCATGTTTACTGCAACATTATTCACAGTAGCCAAGATAGAAAATCAACCTTAGTGTTCACATTTACATATGTAACAAACCTGCACATCCTGCACATATACCCCTGAACTTACAAGTTTAAAAAAAAAAAAAAAAAAAAAATAAAATTATATTTTGTTTTTTGTTTTTTTATTATTTTTTTATTATTTTATTTTTTTTTTTTTTTTTTTTTTTGTTTTTGTTTTAAATCAATTTTTTTACTTTTTCACATTATAGGGACTTTAATTATTTAATTTCTTTATTAATCTTATTTAAGTTTGTTTTT
>CAUYLG010034891.1:0-12814 GCA_963573385.1 Cacajao melanocephalus | reverse complement strand
ATGTAATGCCCTTCTTTGTCTCTTTTGATCTTTGTTGGTTTAAAGTCCATTTTATCAGAGACTAGGATTGCAACTCCTGCTTTTTTTTTTTTTTGCTCTCCATTTGCTTGATAAATCTTCCTCCATCCCTTTATTTTTAGCTTATGTGTGTCCTTGCACGTGAGATGGGTTTCCTGAATACAGCACACCAATGGGTCTTCACTTTTTATCCAATTTTCCAGTCTGTGTTTGGGGCATTTAGCTCATTTACATTTAAGGTTAATATTGTTATGTATGAATTTTATTCTGCCATTTTGATGCCAGCTGGATGTTTTGCCCATTAGTTGACACAGTTTCTTCATTGTGCTGATGCTCTTTACCATTTGGTATGTTTTTGAGTGGCTGGTACTGGTTGTTCCTTTCCTTGTTTAGTGCTTCTTTCAGGAGCTCTTGTAAGGCAGGCCTGGTGGTGACGAAATCTCTCAGCAATTGCTTGTCCATAAAGGATTTTCTTTCTCCTTCACTTACAAAGCTTAGTTTGGCTGGATATGAAATTCTAGGTTGAAAGTTCTTTTCTTTAAGGATGTCGAATATTGGCCCCCACTCCCTTCTGGCATGTAGGGTTTCTGCTGAGAGATCCTCTATGAGTCTGATGGGCTTCCCTTTGTGGGTAACCCAACCTTTCTCTGTGGCTGCCCTTAGCATTTTTTCCTTCATTTCAACCCTGGTGAATCTGACAATTGTGTGTCTTGGGGTTGCTCTTCTTGAGGAATATCTTTGTGGTGTTCTCTGTATTTCCTGGACTTGAATGGTGGCCTGCCTTGCTAGGTTGGAGAGGTTCTCCTGGATAATATCCTGAAGAGTGTTTTCCAGCTTGGATTGATTCTCTCCGTCACATTCAGGTACACCTATCAAACGTAGATTAGGTCTTTTCACATAATCCTGTATTTCTTGTAGGCTTTGTTCATTTCTTTTCACTCTTTTTTCTCTATTCTTGCCTTCTTGTTTTATTTCATTGAGTTGATCTTCAGTCTCTGATATCCTTTCTTCTTCTTGGTCGATTCAGCTATTGAAACTTGTGTATGCTTTGTGAAGTTCTCGTGCTGTGTTTTTCAGCTCCATCAAGTCGTTTATATTCTTCTCTAAACTGTTTATTCTAGTTAGCATCTGATCTAACCTTTTTTAGGTTCTTAGTTTCTTTGCATTGGGGTAGCACATGTTCTTTTAGCTCTGAGAAGTTTGTTATTACTCACCTTCTGAAGCCTGTTTCTGTTAGTTCATCAGATTCATTCTCCATCCATCTTTGATCCCTAGCTGGTGAGGAGCTGTGATCCTTTGGAGGAGGAGAGGCGTTCTGGTTTTTGGTGTTTTCATCCTTTTTATGCTGGTTTCTTCCCATCTTAGTGGCTTTATCTACCTGTGGTCTTTGTAGTTGGTGACTTTCGGATGGGGTCTCTGAGTGGATGTTCTTTTTGTTGATGATGAAGTTATTTCTTTCTGTTTCTTAGTTTTCCTTCTAACAGTCAGGCCCCTCTGTTGCAGGACTACTGGAGGTCCACTCCAGACTCTGCTTGACTGGGGATCACTGGCGGGGGCTGCAGAACAGTAAGAGTTTCTGCCTGTTTCTTCTTCTGTTATCTTCGTCCCTGAAGGGTACCTGTCAGATGTCAGCCTGAGCTCTCCTTTATGAGGTGTCTTTTTGGGTATATGGGGGTCAGGGAGCTGCTTGAGGAGACAGTCTGTCCCTTATAGGAGCTCAAGTGCTATGCTGGGAGCTCTGTTTTCCGTGCAGAGCTGCTGGGCAGGTAGTTTTAAGTCTGCTGCAGTGGAACTCATAACCGTCTCTTTTCCCAGGTGCTCTGTCCTAGGAAGGCCGGCTTAAGTTCCTATTGTGCTGCTGCCTTTTTTCATAGATGCCCCGCCCCACACAGAGTGGTGTAGTCACAGTCTGCCAGCCGAGGTGTGGCCAAGCTGCCACAGGCTCTGCCCAGCTGCTGTGTGACCTGCCTCGGTAGTGGCGGACTGCCTCAGTAGTGGTGGTCACCTTCCCTCCACTGAGCTGGACCATCCTGGGTCCACCTGCGCTTGCTGCGAAACTCTCAATCCAGAGCGTTTCAGATTGCTTGTTTTTTAGGGGTGGTACCTGCTGAGCCAGATCGCCTGGCTCCCTGTCTCTGCCCCCTCTCTTTCAGTTGAATGGGTGGCTCTGTCTCCCAGGCGTTCCAGGCACCAGTTGAAATGGCCGCCCAGATTTGTGTGAGTTTCTGTGTGCCAAGTAGGCACCGGCTGAAATTGCCCTGCTGAAAACTCATGGTGCTTTTCGGCCCAGGAATCTCCTGGTCTGTGGGCAGTGAAAATTTGTTTGGAAATATAGTGGGCACTCGCCCTCTGTGTTGTTCTTGCTGGGAACTGCACTCTGGAGCTGTTCCTATTCGGCCATCTTGGATCTTCCCCTGACTTTTTTTTTTTTTTCCAATGTCCTTAGAAGCTTTCAGATTATTCAAGTTACAAAAACTGAGTTGTGGAATGTTTTTTCTATTTTCATGAAGAGTTTGTATAAGATCAGCAACATTTCTTTCATAAATTCAAACTCTAGATCTAAATTTGTTGGATTTAGATCTAGAGTTTTCTTTGTAGGCAGTTTTTAAATTCTGGGTTCAACTTCTCTTGTTTGAGTTTTCAGATTTTGTTTCTTCCATGTCAGTTTTGTTTAGTACATATTTAGGAGTTTCTCTGATTCAAAATTTTCAAATATATTGAAATTAGAGATTATAGCATTGTCTTTTAATCTCTCTAGTCTCTGTAATATGTCCTTATTTTTATTCCTGATTTTAATAATTTATCTCTTTTCTTTTTTTGCTTCATCAGTCTTACTAGGGAGTTATCAATCTTATTAGTCATTTTAATGAACTCAATTTGACTTTATCCTTTCTAGTGCATATTTTTCCCCACTTCCTTAAATTCTGCTGGCTGTTCACATCCTACTCTATTTTTTGCATTCAATATGCTGGTTTTTTTTTTTTTTTTTTTTTTTTTTTTACTTTATATGGTTATGTACTGATTTTCAGCCCTTCAGAGTGTGTGTGTGTGTGTGTGTGTGTGTGTGTGTGTGTGAAAAATCATATCAACTGTGAATAAAGATATTTTACTTCTGTTAGTATGCATTTTATTTTTCTTACCTTATCACATGTTAGAACTTCCAGAATGATGTTGAATTGAAAACAGTAGAGCAGACATTCCTGCCTTGTTCCCATTCTGCTGGATAAAGCATTGAGTCTTTCACTTCTGGGTATAATGTTAGCTATAAGTTTTTCTTCCATGTTCTTTATCATATTGAAAAAGGTTCATTCTATTCTTAGTTTGTTGAGATTTAAAAAATTATGAAAAGATGTTACATTTTATTCAGATTTTTTTTCTGCATCTATTGAAATGATTATTTGATTTTTGTCTTTTGATCTAATTCACTAGTGAAAGCACACAGGTCAGGAGTTTTCTTAATGGGAAGGTTTTTAACTACAGATTTAAAAATATTATAGATACAGGACTATTCTGCTTGCTTTTAAAAATGTTTACTTGGGTGAACTTTAATCATTTGTGTCAAATTTATCAGCAAAAAGTTGTATGTAATCTCTTATTTTCCTTTTTATATCATATTTGTAGGATTTGAAATTCACTCCTTCATTTCTGTTATTCATAATTTGTGGTTTTTCCAGTTTTCTTGATTGGTCTGGCTTGTAGTTTAGTAGTTTTATGGATCTTTTCAAAGAACCAGCTTTCTATTCACTGATTTCTTTTTTTCTATTTCATTGATTTCTGATTTGATTATTTATTTTTGCTATTTTAAATTTGCTTTTTACTTTTTTAATGTAAAAGCTGAGATAATTTATTTAAGACCTTTCTTCTTTTCTAATATAGGCATTCAGTGATACAAATTTTCCCCTAAGTATCGTTTTTGTGACGTTCTACACACTTTGCTATATTGTACTTTAAATATTCCTTTTGATTTTTTTTTCTTTTACCCATGGATAATTTAGTAATGAGTTAATATGATTTCCAAACACTTGGGGATTTTCCTAGGATCTGTCTGTTATTAGTTTTTGCTTTATGGTCAGACACTATATTTTGTGTGGTTTGAATCCTTCGTCATTTTTTTTTTTCAGTTTATTTTGTTTATGGGCTAATAAAATTGCATACATTTACTGTGTACATGTTTTGATACATGCATACATTGCATGTATCAAATGGCTAAATCAAGCTAATTAACATATCTATTACCTAATATATATATCATTTTGTGTGTACCTTGAGAACACTTAAAATTACTCTCTCAGCAATTTAAGTAAATTTTTAAAATTTTACATAAAAATTTGCTTAAAATATATTTGTACTTAAAAATACATTGTTACTATAGTAGCCATGTTGTACAATACGAGACCTTTTGAATTTACTGAGGCTTGTTTTATGGCCCCAAATATAGTCGGTCTTGGTCAATGTACTGTGTGTACTTCAGAAGAATGTGTATTCTGCTGTTGTTGGGTGGAATATTTTATAACTGTCAGTCAAGTCCAGCTGTCTGTGTTCAAGTTTAGTAGATACTTGCTGGTTTTTCTGCCTGCTTGCCTTTGTCAATTAAATAGTGGGATTGAATCTGCAGCTGTAATTACGGGTTTGTTTATTCCTTCTTTCATTTTTACCCCAGTTTTTGCTTCATGTATTTTGAAGCTGTCTTGTTCGGTACATAAACCTTTGGAATTGTTATTTCTTCTTGATTATTTGACTCTTGTCGTTATGAAATGACCTTTATTCTTGGTAATAGCCTTTGCTCTGAATTTTACTTTGTTTATAATAGAAGAGTAATTTCAGCATTTTTGGCTACTTTTGTGGTATAATATTTTCTCATCCTTTTACTTTTTACATGTTTGGTTCTTTATGTTTAAGATGTGTTTCTTGTGGGCAGCATATAGGAGTCTTATTTGTTAATCCAATCTGACTTGGTTTTTACTTGGGATGCAAAAGCACTTTACATTTAATTTGGTTGTTGATATGTTTAGGTTTGAATCTGTTATCCTGCTACCTTATTTTTTCTCTTTGTTGCATTTACTTTTTTTCTTTCTTTTCCTTTTTCTGCCATCTTTGAGACTAATAAGTTTTTTTTTTTTAATGATTCCATTTTATCTCCTTTATGGCTTATAAGCTAATTTATTTTATTATTTTAGTAGTAGTTTTAGAGTCTGTAGTCTCTATCTTTCAGTTATCACAGTGTACATTCAAGTGGTATACTATTTAACATTTAATATAAATGTTAATCCTTGTAATATTAGCATTTCTCATCTCCTGGTCTTTATGCTATCTTAGTTTTATATGTTATAAACCTCACAAATTATGATTTGTGTTTAATAGTTGATTATATTTTAAAGAGACTGAAATAAGAAAAAATACATATTTACCCAAGTAGTTACCTTTTTTAGTGTTCTACATTCCTTTGTGTAGATCAAGATTTCTATCTGGTATAAACCTCCTTCTAACAAAAGGACTTACTTTAAGCTTTCTTTTTATTTATTTATTTTTTACTTTAAGTTCTGGGATACGTGTGCTGAATGTGCAGGTTTGCTACATAGGTATACATGTGCCATGGTGGTTTGCTGCAGCTATCAACCTGTCATCTAGGTTTTAAACCCCACATGCTAAGCTTTCTTTTAGTGAGGATCTGCTCTCTTCAAGTTTTTATATATTTGAAAACACCTTTCTGTTTTTGAAAGCCTTTTTTTTCTCCTGGTATAGAATTCCAGGTTGACTTTTTATGTCTTTTAATACTTCAAAGATGATATTCTATTGTCTTCTTGTTTGCATTAGTTCTAACAGGAAATTTGATAGCATTCTTATCTTTGTTCCTCTGTATCATTACTTTATTATTCTTGTTGCTTTTGAGATTTTCTATTTATCACTGGTTTTGAGCAATTTGATTATGTGGTTCTTCAGTGTAGTGTTCTTCATGTTTCTTGTGGTTGGGGTTTGTTGAGCGCATTAATTTTGTAGTTTTTATTTTCAAAATTTTTCAATAATTCTTCAAATATTCAGTCCTTTCTCCTCTCTCTAAGGGACTGAAATTACATGTACACTAGGCTGCTTAAAATTGTTTCACCTATCACGGTGCTCTTTCATTTCTGGATTCTTTTTCCTCTCTGTGTTTTGATTGAGATAGTTTCTATTGCAATGTCTTCAAGTTTATTAGTCTCTTTGCGGTAATGTCTAATATGTCGTTGGTCCCATCCAGTGCGCTTCCAAAATTTATTTTTATTTTTTTATAGAGATAGTGTCTCACTGTGTTGCCCAGGTTGGTCTTGAACTCCCAGGCTCAAGTGATTTCCCCCGTCTTTGTCCCCCAAAGTGCTGGGATTGCAGGTATGAGTGACCATGCCCAGCTGTCATCCAATGCACTTTTCATCTTAGACATTGTTATATGTTTCCCCAGGATTTTGATTTGGGTCTTCAAATGTTTTTTCCTTGTCTCTACCTAACTGCTTTGAATACATGGATTGCAGTTATAATAAATGTTTTAACACCCTTCACTGATAGTTTTGATAGCTTTGTCAGTTCTGGATTGGTTTAAATTAATTATTCTCCTCCTTATGGATTGTGCTTTCTTGCCTCTTTGCATGACTGATAATCTTAAGTTAGATGGTAGATGTTTGAATTTTGCCTTGTTGGGTACTGTATACTTTTATGTTCTTAACAATCTTGAGCTTTGTTATGGGATGCATTTATGTTATGTGGAAACAGTTTTTTTTTCTGGTCTTGCTTTTATGACTTGTTAGGTGGATTTGGAGCAGTCCTCTTAGGATGAATTACTCCCCGTTACTGAGGCAAAACCTTTCAGCATATCCAGTGCTCTGTGAATTGCGAGGTTTTCCATTTAGGCTGTTGGGAGCAGGCACTGTTTCTGGTCCTTTAGGTGGTTTCCCCCAACCTCTAGTTGTTTTTTTACGGACAGGTACTGATTGGTATCCTGCTGAATACTTGAGGGTGATCCTTTGAAGAACTTTGATCTTTGCAGCTCTCTTCTTTCTGTCCAATGAATTCTAGCTGCCCTGGTTTCCTGAGACTCTCAGCTTTGTCTCCTGAACTCAGGGAAACTGCTGGGCTGCTCACTTTGTTCCCCATGTATCTTCTCCTAGATACTCTTAAGGCAATAACCTGGGGTAGTCTTAGCATCATAGGGCTCACATTGCTTGTCTCTCATCTCCTTTCATTGCATGATGCCCAGTGGCTTGAAAATCATTGTTTTATACATTTTGTCTTTTTGTTTGTTTGCTTTTGGTCGTTTTGGGCAGGATTGCAAATCTGTTTCTGGTTACTCCATCTTGGCCAGAAGTGGAAGTTGTTTTCCTTTTATTTAAAAATGTTCCAAATATACTATTATTTTATATAGTAAAAATTATTTGTATATATGGAGTTGTGATGTTTTTAGAGTGTTATTACTGGTAGAAATGGAAACAGGCTCATATAGGTAAGGGGCTTGTTTAATGTATTCTTAGTAATAGTAGTATTAGGACACAACCAGCGCTTTTTAACTCTAGATCCCATGCTTTTTCTGTGATACTGTATGTTTCATTTTTCTGAATTCATTGAAAATATTTTCCACAATATACACAACAAATCATCAATGGCAGGATGATTCATGTAAGATTGACTTCTGTTAGAGATATTATTTGTTGTCCTCCTCATTATCTCCGTTATGATTCTTAGCAGTTGATTCTTCTTGCATTACATTTTACCTTCTCTGTAATCACGGTAGATAGAAGCATTCTCATATATTTTGTGACATTGTCATGACGCATTATATATTCACCACCATGATGGTGTTAGATTTGCCCACCTGGTCAAGTCTGAAGATTTTAAAGTTGGAATACTTTAATATTGCTTCTCTCAGAAAAGCATTGAGTTTTGAGAGCAGTGAAGAAGGAATTGAAAATCGGGTTGTTTTTTTAAAAAAAGCATTTACTTAAGGCGATAGACTTAGGAATTTTCATTTGGAAAGCATGTATACTTTTCTTCTAAAGTAAATGAAGGCCAACAGTTCTTACTGAGAGAGAGTTACGTAGTAAAATAGTTTAAGATACCATTATGAAGCTCACTTTCTATTTAAATATTGAAAAAAATAGATAGTATAATTGTTTTTTCAAAAATATTTATGTTCTTTGTCTCCATACAACTCGGGGAGGTTAGAGAGATTGGTGTGATGTAAACCCTCTTGAGTAGTAAATGTGTCTAGTAGATAACACCTGAACCTGTATAACTAATTTAAGGTTGGAAGTGGTAAGAGATACAGACAATGGGCTCTGAGTTCTCTAAGGTTTTAGCAGTTAAAGCATTATTTCTTCATCTTTATATTTCTTCATCTTCAGCTTTTTTTAGCTTGGTTTGCTTTTAAACATTTTCCTCTTACGGGTTTTTTCTTCTGACTTCCTCTACTATGTATATTAACTCACAATGTGGTTTTAAGTTGTATTGCAAATATGAACATACATCTGTTCAATAAACTGTCATTTACATGTTGGCTAATACTTGTTTAGCTGCCAAATAATTTATATATAGTAAGCCTTAACCTGGGGGTTGGAACTTTCATAGATGTTTGAGTTTGAGAATAAAGATAGTTTAGATAAGTTTATATAATTTTCCATAACCAATATTAGGGCACTTCACTGGAAAATAATATCTTCACAAGAGGTTTATTTTGCCTAACAGTAGACTTGTTAATTCAGTGTTTGTCAATAATTAACATTTACTGTCAGTTACCTACTTTTTTTTTTTTTGGAGACGGAGTTTCACTCTTGTTGCCCAGGCTGGAGTGCAATGATGTGATCTCAGCTCACTGCAGCCTCTGCCTCCTGGGTTCAAGCAATTCTTCTGCCTCAGCCTACTGAGCAGCTGGGATTACAGGCATGTGCCATCATGCCCGGCTAATTTTTGTATTTTTAGTAGAGACAGGGTTTCACCATGTTGGCCATGCTGGTCTCAAACTCCTGATCTCAGATAATCCACCCGCCTCAGCCTCCCAAAGTGCTGGGATTACATGCGTGAGCCACCGTGCCTGGCTGTTACCCACTTTTTTCATACAGTTTATTTTTTAGACACTTGATTTTGCAGTTTTTGAAACATGCTACTAGAGAAAAAGGGATCAGGGATATCAAATAACCACACCTATCCATGGTAAATATAGCCCTAAATCTGCTGATGTTTTTGGCTTTTCTGCCTTTTTTTCCCCCTTCCAGACAGAGTTTCACTCTGTTGCCTAGGCTGTACTGCAGTGGTGCAATTATGGCTTACTGCAGCTTCAACCTCCCGGGCTCAGCCAATCCTCCTGCCTCAGCCTCCTGAATAGCTGGGACTATAGTCACAGGCCACCATGCCCAGTTACATTTTTTTGTAGAAATGGAGTTTCACCATGTTTCCCAGTCTGGTTTTGAACTCCTGGGCTCAAGTGATCCTCTCACCCTGACCTCCCAAAGTGCTGCCATTACAGGAGTGAGCCTCTGTCTCTATGTCTGACTGTTTTACGTTCTAATGTACTGTATTTCTCTATGTTCATGAATCTCATGACATAAGTCTCTGGTCTGTGTCTCTAGTGCTTATCTTGATTATGACCATATCTTTATGTTTAGTAGTTGCATCTTTACTCAGTGGGAGGTACCCAAGCAAGTTTAAGCAATGTAAAGTTTAAGATTATGTTTTTTCAATTTTATTTTTCAGAAATGGGTTCAATTTAGGTTGTCTAAACTTAGAAGTAAAGGTAGTTATTGTTAAATTATCTCAGGAAAGATTTACATAAATTAACCAATAGTTTAATCACCATTCTTTTCCAGGATTTATAGAGAAATAAATTGTACTTAACATAGAGTCCGTATATCGGATTAAGGAATGGATCTGAGAATCCCTTAAAATTTTGTGGGCTTGACCTCCTGTGCCTTTATTTTTTTTAATTGGTGTACCCATTTGATTTGCTGTGGAAGCTCAAAGGGTAGGGACAATTTTTTTTTTCTGCTTTATTTAGTGTTTTATCCCAAGTGCCTGGAACAGATAAAAGGAGCTCAGCAAATGTTTGCTGAATGAACGCATCTACAGATAACCTTCTCTTTATGTTTCTAGAGTCAATATGTCAATAACCAGTGCTGAAGCTATAAAGGCTGACAAATCTCTGCCCTCAAGGTGCTTATATCTATTGGAGAGAATCCACACGAGTGCAACTTATGATAATATTTTAATTGGTTATTGTATGCTTTTCTAGACAGTGAGTGCCTTGAGGGCAGATACTTTGTCTAATCTTTGTGTGTTTTTGTATGCTTAGCCCAATACTGACATACACTAGTAATTGTCACTTATTAGTGTTTAGTGAAGTAGAAAATTTTAATAGCCTTCATATACCAAATTCAAGTTGGCGTTTATGTTATAAGTTTATCTTTTACAATAATGAACTCTCTCCCCATGGGTCTTGCTCTTAGAGAATTCATTGGTTTATTTTGGATGTTAGTAATGAGGGAGACCTTTTACAGAAACTTTGTCTGTTTTTTGACTTTTTGATAGGAGTTATAGGCCAAGATGAAGTTTTCATCACATCTGTGTTTTTTGCATTTCTGATGTAATCTAATGGTGATCTACAGGTGAAGTAGTATGACTGTGTTTTTCAAACACGAGCACCTTCATGTATGGTCTTGTGTGCCTGTTGTTTGTCAGAGTGCCTTCTTGGGCTGTTAATTCATTCTGCTGTGGTAAGTCCTTACCTTTCTGCTGCCTGCACCTTTTGTACTGCCCGATTGCCCTTAGTTTTGGTGTTCTTCTTTTATGGTGTTTTAAGGATATCCTTTTTTTTTTTTTTCCTCTAAGAATGTTTGGACATTGCATTTCTATATTGCTTCTAAATGTGTTCAGTTGGTGGTTCCCTATCTAATGGAAAGGGTCTAGATTATTAATGAGTCCATCACTTAAGTAAGGATTTTATATATTGTTTGTATCAGCACCAGAATGAATGGTATTAATCAATTTGTAACATGATTAAATGTATTTACTTAGTACATACCATGCACTTTCCTCTGCGTTTTCCATTTATTCTCTGCAACAACTGATGCAAACAATTATGCCCATATTGCCCAAGAACTCTGCAGTAACTACTCACATAGGAATTTATTTATGAAATGCAGTGTCTAGAAATACCAATGCCACAAAAACTTTAACATTGTTTAAGTAGTATATTTGAAATTATCGTAACTGCTAATATAATGCTTTTGTCATTAGTTTCCAAATGCATCTCTGTTACATGATGATACTACTTAAACGATGTTCATTTTCTCTGTATGGTTTCTTGAAACATTTGGAGTAACTTTAACGGTTCCGTTAGTTATACATAAGGAGTAAAAATGTTACTGGCCTTCCTAATAGTAACCCTAAGCTAAAGAGAGGACTATGGAGATTGGTTAGAAGATGTCTGTTTCTTAAAAATGCGGAGGAAAGGTGGAGCGTGGTGGCTTATGCTTTTAATCCCTGTAATTTGGGAGGCTGAGGTAAGTGGATTGCTTGAATCCAAGAGTTTGAGATCAGCCTGGGCAATATGGCGAAACCTCATCTCTACCAAAACAAACAAACAAACAACAACAAAAAAAAAACAAATTATCCAGGTGTGATGGTGTGCACCTGTATTCCCAGCTACTCGGGATACTGAGGTTGGGAGGATGGCTTGAGATTGAGTGGTTGAGGCTGCAGCGAGCCGTGACTACATCACTGCATTCCAGCCTGGGCGACAGAACAAGACCCTGTCTCACACACACACAAAAAAAAACCTCAAGGAAAGATGATTTTTGCATTTTTAGAATTCTGAATGCAAACTATCAGTCAAATAAAAAGGCAGAATAATGGTAATTTAAGACAATCATAGTCTTAAAAAAGTACTGTTACCATATTGAGTACCTTTTCTCAGCAAGGTTTTACAAGATGTGCTCCATCAGAATAAAGAAGTAAACCAAGGAAAATAAAACACTGGGCCCAGGAACTGGGGAACCCATTGAGGAGAGCACTGAGGGAGAATGGACAGGATGACAGTGAAGGGAAGTCTCGGGATGGCAGCCACATGGCAGACGTGAGCAGGGATGTGAGATGGCTTCTGAAGAGATGGTTCATGGGAAAATGATACTGCTCTGTGGAAAATCGTTGAGAAGCTGTTGAAGGGTTTAACTTAGAAGAAATAGGTACATAGAAAAGAAGGCAAATGGGGAGAAAAATGTAATTTTTAAATTCAGAAAAAAACCCCAGCAAGGTGTCCATGGAAAGAAATATAATCTTAGTAAGCTATCTGAGTCAACATTGAACATTATTTCCATATAGAGAGATTTATCTCGCTATATACATGAGCATTTATATAAAGAGATATATAATATAAAAATCTATATAAAATAGTTTATATATTGGAAATAAAGGAAAGGAGATTGGTTAGGAGATGTGGTTTGTCAGAGTCAAATCATCTTCCACAGTAACCAATAGCTAATGTGTAGATTTGGTAAATCAAGAAATTGCAGGGTTAGCATATTATATTATTTAGTGATATGGAAGTAAATGCTTAAGAAATAGTTTAAATGGTTGAAGATGATTTCCCCTCAGAAGCCATACATGGGGATGGGGCAAGGGAATCCTATATTCAAAATGAGCTTTTTAATACTGTTTGACTTATTAAAACTGTGCTTATATTATTGCAATACATGTTGCGTGAGCTGCCAATTCTGTTGGGCATAATAAAATATGCAGAATTAAAGCTCAGTGCCTTTTTTTTTTTTTTTTTTTTCTTGAGACT
>CAUYLG010034889.1:0-32817 GCA_963573385.1 Cacajao melanocephalus | reverse complement strand
TAATTATATCATATATAATTATATCATATATATTTATATCATATAATTATATGATATAATTATATCATATATAATTATATGATATTATATATAATTGCATATAAATATGTAAATAATTTATATATGTACATTAAAAATTTTCTGGTTTATATATATGTGTGTGTGTATATGTGTGTGTGTGTATATATATATATATAATTGTTTGTAAAGACAGTGTCTTGCTATGTTGCCCAGGCTGGTCTCAAACTTCTGGTCTCAAGCTATCCTCCCAACTCAGCCTCTCAAAGTGCTGGGATTACAGGTATGAGCCACTGTGCCCAGCCAGGGATGCTATATTTTTCCAAGTGAATGAGTTATCCATGGAATTACCAACATGCTCTTTCTGTTATTATAATTCTATCATTTAATATTGCTCATGTCATTTTTCTTGGATTAATTCATCACTTTTTGGAGTCCTTTAAATGTCTTAACATATCTTTTAAACAAACGGTTTGAGAATGAGATCACTTTTGAATTAATGTGGTTCCCATATTACTTTTAATTATTAAAGTTTTCTTTATATATTTACCAGCCAAAAATTTCTATTTGGCCATATGTGTCTACATTTGTTGCATAGTACCCACCCCACCTACCCCCATTTTGTAGTGAGCACAGCGTTTTGAATCATTGCTGTTAATTTCCATTGGATTACATTTTCTTGTCAATGCACACCTTGGCTGATGCTGGTAAAAGTGAACCTTAATGCTTTTGTGTGTAATTTGACCTTTTTCCTCCCTGTCATACTTCTACAGTCCTAGCTTGTCTTGATCTAGTCAGAAAATTTAAAAAAAGAAAAAGAAAAAAAGCTTGAATGGTTTTGAGGGCTGGCATTTATACAAACCTTGTAGAAAAGTCTAAAGCTGAGATCCTGTCAAAAGCCAAACATGACTTTCTTTTAAATTGCCAGCCTACTTTGTCAATCAGAAGATTCTTAAATGGTTTGCAAAGATACAATCTACAGAGTACGTGAAATAGAGACCTGTGTGGAAATTCCTGTGTTAAAAGACTAAGCATAATTAGATGAAGTGAAAAAGAAAGCTGGAGGTCTGACATCATTTGTTTAACTAACAACTCTGCCTTTAGTTAAAGATGAAGTTCAATTATGTTTATAATTTTCATTAAAGAACAGTTCACATTTAATTAAATTTGATTTCATCTGCATTATCCAGGGATAAATAATTAAACTTTCTTTTGGTCCTGAGCTTTGGATATATGTTTGAAAAACAAAGCTTTTCTCTTTTAAACAAGCCCAGGACAGCTTTAATACATATAAACTGATCCATTAGTTAAAGCTGGAAGCCGTTTTTTCATATTTTATTTCCCAACGAGTACAATTGCCATATTACCTGAAGAAATAAGACACTTGAATTCATTTCTGCCTTCCAATTTATAAGCTCAGAGTGACATGCTGTACCCATGATATATCTAACCATAGGATATTAAAAACAAAACAAAATACATATATGCACCCCATGTACACAGCCCCCCACTTATATAATCCTTTCTTAACATAGGCTATACCAAATAAAACTGTGCTGTAATTTCATGTATTGATCATCTAAGTTGTTTCAGAATTTTATAGATAAAGTTTAGCCGTGTTTATTTCAAGTCATGTTAATCCTTGGATAACTGACAAATCTTCCATAATGCCTGGTATGCTCCGTGCCTTATTGAAGACCGTTGGTCTTGAAACTGTTAGACCTGGAAGTGATTCCTAAATCTATTTCTAATTGTATGACCTAAAATAAAGTAGCTTTTAATAAGATTTAGTTTCCTAATGCACAAAATAAGAAAAATTAATAATTAGCATGTTATAGCATTCCTGTGGAAGTTCTATAAAACATAAAGCAGAATGCAAATATTCCTATTTCTAATATCATAAATCTAATGTTAGATTTCATTTTAAGAAATTGAGTAATTCTTTTTTTTTCCTAACAAACGATCACTTTCCCCACCATTTAAAAACTTTGTTTCCTTTTGTACTCTCTCGCCAGCTCTTTGCCCTAGGAACCATTATGCCTACAAGCTCTCCCTCTGCATATTCGTTCTAGGACGTGTTTTGAGGTTTTGTTTTCATGCATTAAAAATTTATCCAGCTTCTACTTGTGCTGGGTACAGCACTGTATATTGGGAATGCAAAGATAATAGGATAGAATCTCTGCTGTCAAAGACCACAGGGGATGGGAAAGAGAGCCTTTAGCTGATCACAGGAGAATGTGATGTGATAAAACAAGGTATGAACAGTATCATGAAATTCGAAAGAGGGAATAACCAATTCAACTCTGCTTTATTTTAGGCTTGGAACTAGTTTTACTTATTAGCAAGTTTATTTAAACACAAGTCTATGCTTTTCTCAATATATATAACGGTACTGACTGAAATTCACTGAGCAGTTACTACACAACAGACAGTGTGTTTAGCACATTATATACATTCTCTCATTCAGCCCCTTTTAACACATTACCTTGTAGACATCTGAACCATTTTAGGCATTTTACTTGATATTTACTGGAGGCTTTCAATTTTATATTTGGCAAGTTTTAGAACATTAGTTCCAAATTTATGTGACAAAAAATAACTTTTTAACACGCATACAAACATACACACACAAACATATGTATTATGTATTGGCTTCTCACATTTTGTAATTATGCTCTTATAATGCCGACTATCCATATATTTTTAAAATTATATACTTGTTATATAGGTGAAGATTTTAAATGACTATTTTATTTAACACATCAGCATCTACGTCACTGGAAGAGTAACACACCACAGTTATGTGCTTGCTTCTTTATTTAGCCTGATGCAATACTCAGTTCCCTCACGGTTATACTGTAATACCCCACCCCACCCTGCCCCCATGCCTCCAAGTATCTGTGGCTGTCTGGTTGGGAACCATGGCTCTATGATCAATAGAGCTGACCCTCATGTAAAGAGTGAGTTCAGTCACTCATTGAGATTGATTCTACAGTCTCCCCTACACCCCCACCTTTTTTTTGAGACAGTAAGTATCTCACTCTGTTGCCCAGGCTGGAGTGCACTGGAGCTATCATAGCTCACTGCATCCCCAAACTCCTGGGCTCAAGCAAAGCTCCCACCTCAGCCTTCCAAGCACCTAATATTAGAGGTACATACCACCATGCCAAGATAAGTGTTTCTTTGTTTTGTTTTTTGTTTGTTTGTTGTTTTGTAGAGAAAGAAGTCTCACTATGTTGCCCAGGCTGGTCTTGAGCTCCTGGCCTCAAGTGGTCCTCCTTGGCCTCTCAAAATGTTGAGACTACCGACATCAGCCACCACACACAGACTCTTCTTTCTTTTTATATGCTCATAGAAAGTTCCAATTGGGAAGGGTTTTAAAGTTCATGAAACATTTAACTCATTTTCTGGATGAGGAATCTGAGAAACAGAGCATTGAAAACTTATCTCGTTTAAATCTTATGTGTATAATGCTGTGATTTATATATCAATTTACAAATATCTCTGAGGCTCAAGGAATTTACTTTCCCAAAGTCACCAAGCTAATAAGTGCCAGAGGCAGTATTTAAAATATATATGTGTGTGTGTATACATACATATCTCATGTAATAAAACTAAACAATGTATTTTTAAATATATATATTGTTTCCCCTTCTAGGGCTCTTGTTTCCTCTAAGTTATGGTCTTCTATCATTTTACGTGGTTAGAAAAGAAGTAATATCCCAAATCATAATTAATCAATGTGCTTATCACTGTGACATTGTTTTACTTATCTTGTATATGAAAACAACAAAGTAATTTCTTCCCTTCTTATGCTCTTCTCTTTTCTTTTTCTATTATATATTAAGTCTCAAATTTATTATATAGGTGAATAAAACTAAGCATTCTAAGAAAGTAGTCAAGACCAATTCAGCCCCTGCATCAGGTATCTGTGTACTCAACAAATGCTTATTAAACATCTACTCTATGCCAGGAATGCTGCTAGGATCTAGGTAGTAGAGAAGAAGGCATACTAACCCTTGAAGTTAATTATATAATTAGGTGATCTCATTCCCCTAGATTGTTACAATTAACAATATAGAATGCTATGTGCTCTGTTAAAGCAACCAGAGCCCATAGAAGGAGTATCTATGGAGTATTCAGTCTTGAGAGAGAAGGAAATGCTTCTAGAATAGAGATTCTTAACCTCCGTGTATTAAGTTCCCTGTCAGAAATTACGCAATCTATCCTTGCTCTTTAACGCATATAGATGTTAATGTAAAACATTTCCATTTCTGTTAAGGGGAAATATGCAAGAGCTAAAATGTATCATTTTATATAAAGATCTCATTTTTTCTTTACTTTGTAATTTCTAGCCAGACTAAATGGAGTTTTATGTACATTTATTGGGAGAAAACAATCTAAAATATAGAGGTATTTGAGTACAGATACTTAGCACAGGTATCTAAAGCCTGTAATAATTTATGTAATTATTTAGTTTGTACACTTGAAATGTCTGCCAACTTCTGATAGAAACTGAGTCGTTCTGATATTTACATGATACCAACATATGGCCAGGAATGAGTAGATTAAATATTTGATCTCTGTAATCATTTCTGGTGGGCCCATGGCAGGTCGATGCTACATAATATTTAATAGCAAATAAACACATTATTTTAAAGGAATGTAAGCCTTAACATTAAAGGTTAAAAACCTAATCTTAATGGATACAAAGAAAACAAAAATGTGTATTCTGAGTGAACCAAACCCATTTCATATGATAGAATTCAGATGACATAGGCTGACTACAATATGAAACCCAAACATTAATTCTTATTTTTGAAATTGTCAACATTGTCAATATTGGCATAAGTAGGTCACTGGCTAGTCGATATTTTGAGGTGAATGGGCCAAAATTCGAGGTCCAGAATTAATGAGATCATAGTATACTGCAGATGATGACAGAGAAATGATAAAGCAGGCATGTGAGAGCTTCAACTTTAGTGACAGTCAAACCTTTTTAAAAAAGAAGCTATCAGTGTGAAGCATGAGTCATCATCTTAAGGCAAACAAAAAATTTCGAACACTTGTTAAAACTATAGCACATAGTTTCTGACACTGAGTAGTGGATGTGAAGAAATATAGTGCAAAAAAAACTTGAGTCATGAAAAACATTCTGAAAGTTTCTACATTTACAAAATAAAAACATTTAATGATTCAAACAAAGACTATGAAAAGATTCACTTTATTTATTTATTTATTTAGAGATAGAGTCTCACTTTGTCACCCTAGCTGGAGTGCAGTGGCACAATCTTGGCTCACTTCAGCCTCTGCCTCCCCAGCTCAAGCGATTCTCCTTCGTCAGCCTCCCAAATAGCTGAGATTACAGGCGCGCACCACCATGCCTGGCTAATTTTTGTATTTTTAGTAGGGATGGAGTTTCACCATGTTGGCCAGGCTGATCTCAAACTCCTGACCTCAAGTGATCCGCCCATCGCAGACTCCCAGATTGCTGGGATTATAGGCATGAGCCACCATGCCCTGCCCCAAAGATTCACTTTAATCAACAAGTTTGTATAGTACCAAAGGATAACTTTTGGACCTCATGAAATCTTGATATGAACTTGTAGCACTTATTATCATCTGGTTTGAGTATGTTTACATTACTTTGATTTATTTCTTTTTCAAGCTCCTGTAAAAATTAGTCTATATTACTATGTCTGTCTTAGAGTAAAACAAACAAACCATAGAAATGTAAGAAAGCTGTCCAAGTTCAAATATATCAATGACAGATTCTGCTGTATTCAGTACCACCTGTTGGCCAGTCTGAGGGCACCATAGTGGCCTGAAAATGTACTGGAATCTGGAATATCTTCTGAGTTGTTTTTGAACCTGCCAGATTTCTTAAAGGCAAGGAACAATCAGTGCCTTCATCCATATACTGCATTTTCTTTTCCTTCCTTGTTCTTTTATAGCAGATTTTTAGAAGATATTTTGTTCTATCATTATTTGGCAGAGTCTGTTTATTTTTTATCCTTTGTAGGATATAATTGAGAGAAGGGACAAAATGTACATTCTCTTTTAAATGAAGATACAACTACTTTGTGTCTGGGAACAAAAGTCAATTTTGCCTATGTTGTAGCACAGGCAAAACCTAAAAATAAAAACTGCAGTTACAGATTGCAGTACACATTACAATATAGGCACATGGACTAATAAAGAATACACTTTATTCTTTCTTTCAAAATAAAGGGGTAATTAAATCAATCTGGAAGTGTAAAAGTAACACATGCTTATTGTCAAAAACAAATACAAGATGTTAATAATCGTGGAAAATGAGAGGGGGTGAAGTAATGTATGGTAACTGTATGCACTTTTCGTTCATCTCTAAATCTAAAACTGCTAAAAAGAAACAAAACAGAGGTCTACTCTCTTAATTTTTTTTTTTTTTTTTGAGATGGAGTCTTGCTCTGTCACCAGGTTGGAGTGCAATGGTGTGATATCTTGGCTCACTGCAGCCTCCTCCTCCCGTGTTCAAGCGATTCTCCTGCCTCAGCCTTCCGAGTAGCTGGGACTACAAGCACCTACCACCACACTAATTTTTGTATTTTTGGTAGAGACAAAGTTTCACCAGATTGGCCAGAACGGTCTCGATCTCTTGGCCTCGTGATCAGCCCGCCTCAGTCTTCCAAAGTGCTGGGATTACAGGCATGCATTTGCAACCTTACCACTTGGGAATAACCATTGTTAACATTTGAAAGGATGACACTGCGGTCATTTTTTTTCCTATGAGAGTTGACGATTCTATACTTTAGCCCTTACTTTGTCTCTCGGTGAACACCCTCACAAAGACAGCTGCAGTTCCAATCCAGTGTGTTAATAGGATTTGACCTGTGTACTTTTATATTATGATACACATGTGTTATATTCCATATACATACTAATATATTATATACATTATATATTTTTTCATACTTGTGAAGATTCATTAATATGCATATTATACATATATTATAAAATTATACATAATACTTTTATAATTGTATATGTATATAATCATATATATGCAATTTCTATGAAAATACTGGGTCTTAAAAGGAATTCTCAAAATATTTGTTTCTAACTTTTTTCTTCTGCTTCTACTACAATGGCCCTCTCTCTGCCTTAGCAGAACTTCATATTGCTCTTTTATTATCTCAATTTAGCCTTTCTTTTTTCTCTGCTGTAAGTGATGCTCCCACTCCCAGCTACCCTGAGCAGTCTTCTCTTAGGCAGTAGAGTACAGTGGTTATGAGCCTGGGCGGGTTCTGACACGGAGGTTCTGGGTTGAAATCCCAGCATCACCACCTACCAACCTAACTTTCAGCTTCTCACTCAACATCCGTGTGCCTCAGAGGTAAAGTGAGTCATCATAATTCTTAGCTCAAAGGTTGTTGTAAGGGTAAAACTAGCCAATCATGTGGAGTGTTTAGAATAGGGCTTAGCAAATAATAAGTACTTCATGCCTACTAGCTAATAATTTTAAGGGTAATATACAAATGCCACTTTAAGGAATTTTGCACTTAAAGAGCTATGCTTACTTGAAGCAGTCTGCATAGACACTTCTATTGTATTTATAATCTGAAGTTGAAAAGGAATGTTAACTGAAAAGTCTATTGGGGAAGGCTTTCTTTGTCTCTCTGGAACCCTTTTCCAGTTTTTCCCACAGCCTACATATTTCTGTTAGAAGTTAGGTCAACAGAAGACCTAAACTTGATACTGGGCCTATTTACTCTCTGTCAGATCAACTGTAGGAGTGAATTCCGTAGCGAAGGGCACAGCCCGGACATTTGGTTTTCTTTGTTATTCCTAATTCAAACTTACTGGCACTGGCAAGAGGTCCTGGCTTGCTTAATCAAACCTTCAAGGGTCATAAGGTGTATAGGAAGAATCAAAAACCAAAACTCAGGTACTTGAGCTTTAAATCTTAAAAAAGCTTATTAAATTAAAATCCTATACATGGACCACTTCTGAATAACTTATTTGAAAAGAAAAACCTGGCCAGTGTGGATTAGCAGTATAGGATGCATATTATGAATAATCAACCCTGTCTTAGTCAGCTCAGGATGCTGTAACAAAGTGCCACAGACTGGGGTGGCTTAAACAACAGACATTTCTTTCTCACAGTTCTGGAAGCTGGAGAATTCAAGGCCAGGGTGCCAGTAGATTTGGTTCTTGGCAAGGGGCCTCTTTCTGGCTTGGAAATGGCTGCCTTCTCTCTGCGTCTTCCATTTCCTTGATGCATGCTCATGGAGAGAAAAATATCTCATCTTCCTCTTCTTATAAGGACACTAATCCCATCCTGAGGGCCCCACCTTCATGACCTCACTAAAGTGCCCCCCAAAGGCTGTATCTCCTAATACCACTACCTTGGGGATTAGGGCTACAACATATAATGCAGAACGAACACAAACATTCAGCCCATAACAAACCCTAAAGGATGAGAACAGATGGAAACATAGAGGGAAACAACATACACTGGGTCTTTCAGAGGGTAGAGGGTGGGAGGAGAAAGACAATCAGGAAAAATAACTAGTAGGTACTACACTTGGCTTAACACCTGGGTGATTAAATAGTCTGTGCAGCAAACCAGCATGATAATTTATGTAACAAACCTGCACTTGTACCCGTGAACTTAAAAATAAGTTAACAAAAACCCTAATAAATCAAACTTTCTGTAATATTTCACACTAATGCCATGGAGTCCATGACCTGAAGACTGCCAAAATCTAGGTGATACTAGAGCACATTTTCATAGTTAATGAAAAGAAACTCACGGAAACTAATTGAATATTTGACTTGAATTTTCAGTGGTAGTTGGTGTATTATTTGTACTCAAGTCATGATAATTCCTATGTTGAAATTTTATATTTGGTAAAAACCTTACTTCATAATAATAGGTGTAATTCTTTCTCATACTAAAACTCATCTTAAAAATAAACCGGGGTTCTCAGCAAACTAACCCAGGAACAGAAAACCAAACACCACGTTTTCACTCATAAATGGAAGTTGGACAGTGAGAACACATGGACACAGGGAGGGGAACGACTCACAAACCGGGGTCTGTAGATGGGGGTCAAGGGGAGGGAAAGCATTAGGACAAATGCATGTGGGGCACTTTGGGAGGCCAAGGTAGATGGATCACCTGAGGTCAGGAGTTTGAGACCAGCCTGGCCAACATGGTGAAACCCTGTCTCTACTAAAAATACAAAAATCGGCCAGGTGTAGTGGCACACACCTATAATCTCAGCTACTCAAGAGGCTGAGGCAGGAGAATCATTTAAACATGAAAGGTGGAGGTAGCAGTGAGCCAAGATCATGCCATTGTACTCTAGCCAGGGAGACAGAGTGAGACTCTGTCTCAAAAAAAAAAAAAAACCACAAACACCATGGCACATGTATACCTATGTAACAAACCTACACGTTCTGCACTTGTATCCCAGAACTTAAAGTAAATTTATATATATATATATATATATATATATATATATATATATATATATTTAAAAAAAAAACAACAAGTGCTCACTTGGGCAGGTCATATACTGAAATTGGAGTTAGCATGGCCCCTGTGCAAGGATGACAAGCAAATCTGGGAAGCGTTTCATATTTTTGCTGTCTGGGTGATGGTAAGGACCTCCCTAGCCACCAAGATTGCTGATACATGAGTAAAAAAATGAAAAGTAAAAACCAGCAAAGACGTTTTTCTCCATGGCAGTTATTTCCATTTAAAGCAAAACTTCTTGAAGTAAATGCCTATGCCTGGTGCCACCTGTTCCCCTCCTCATACTCTCTCTTAAACCTATTTGTTCAGACTTTCTTCCCCCTTTTCATCACTGACAGTTCTGGTGAAAATAACCAACTTCTGGTGACTTCCGTTTGCTAAATCTGATGATCATCTCTCAGTTCTTCACTCATGCGGCATGTTAGCACCTTTGAAACAACTGGTCACTCCCCTTTCCTTGTTATGCTTTTTGTAACTGGCCTCCGGGGCCCACACTCCTCTGGGTGCCCTCATCACTAGGACTTCTTCTCAGCCTCATTGCTCAGTTTTCTGTATCTCCCTGACTTCTGAGTGCCCCATGGTGAGTCCCTAAATCTATTCTCTAATTTATCTATCTATGTGATTTTATTCTGACTCATGGCTCTACATACCATCAACATGTTCAGTTTAGATTTCCACTCAGACCTCTCCACTGGTATCCATGATTCTATACCCAGATGGCTAATTTGACATGTCAGCTTGGATATTTAAAAGGAACCTCAATTTTAATATGTCCAAATGGAACTGTGGATTTCCACTCCTAAATCTGATTCTCCTACAGTCTTCCTCATCTCTATAAATAGCAATTTCATCTTTCTAGTTGGTCAAGTCATCAAAACTTGGAGTCATCCTTGATTCTTCTGTTTCTTGCACATACCACATCTGGTCCATCAGAAAACTCGTTCCTGCCTGCAGCCCTGTCATTCCACCTCCACTGCTACTGCCTGGTCAAATCTTCTCTGATCGCTTGCCTTTATAGTTGCAAAATCTCCTGATCAGGCTCTTTACTTCAACTCCTGGACCTAGTGTCTCTTTATCTTACAGCAGCCACAGCTTATGTTCTTAAAGAATGTCAGATTATGGCACCCTTCCTCCCATGTCCAAAGACTTCCCATGGTTTTGTATTGAAAGACTGAATATGTAAACAGCCAGTAGCCAGACCACGCATTAAAATACAGAAAGCCAAAGATAACTTCTTTGGCAATCAGCAACCAGAAAGCCAAAGACAACTTCTTTGGCAATCAGCCCCCAGTGGTCAAGATCTGATGATGGCTTTCCTAATTTTTGTCTCCACTTGAAATTTTGGAACAACCAGAGAGAGCCAAATATGCACCTCTAACCATAGGATATCCCATAGGATACCTCACTCCTAGTTAATCCGCTAGAGCTTCCTCAGGTCAGCAGCCTCCATTCAGGGCACTCCTGAAGCCTTCCCTTTCTTCCACTATTAGGCATTCCCACATCTCTGCCTGTCTTTGAGTCTTTATCAAAACACAGGTGACAGTGGCTGACTCCATTGCTATAGCAAGCTCTGAATAAACAGCATATGCTTGTTCTCATCCCAGCTGATCTTTGTTTGTTTCAATGTCTTACTATGAGTAAAAACCAAAGTCCTTCCAATAGTCCTGACGAGCTCATGTGATCTTCCCAACACCCATCCCTTCACCACCTCTCTAGCGTCATGTTTTATGCTCACCTCCTCACCCAATTTGCTTCAAGCACAGTGGCCTCCTGGCTGTTCATTGTAAAGAATTGGTACAACCTGGCCCGAGGCCTTTTTCACTTGTCCATCTATTTACCTGGAATTCTCTTAAGTTATTCATATGGGACATTTTATGACTACCTTCCAATCTGAGCTCAAATGTGATTCTAATTCTACGGAGACATTTGTTGCAATGTTCCTATGTGTCATCGACCCCTCCACTCATACTGTGTCCAGCCATAGCCCTCACTGTCACCTCAGCACATTTTATTTTCTTCATGTAACTTGTTGCCCCCTAATATGCTACCTATTTTCTTGTATACATATTTTCTTCCTCCTCCCCACCCTTCAACTATAATTAAAAACCCTATGAGGAAAAGGATTTTGTTACTTCTGTGTCCCCTGCGCAGTGTTTGGCAAGTTGATGTCACCCAACCAATATTTGATAAATAGTTACAAAACTTTATATTCCCAGATTTCTTAACATGCAGACATTTAAAAAATTAGTATGCCAGTCAAAACCCCAGGAGAAAACAAATGGCACACTCAAAATGAGTCATTTAGAAAGGATTGAATCACATGACTATTTTAGAAAGGAGAGGCCAAAGACCCGTTAACACCTAGGCATGGTAAAATGCTTTAAGGCTAATGAGAGCAGCCTCATCATCACCTCTAGGCACAGGACAGGAGAGGCTAGCTGAGCCAGAGCAGAGGTTAGAAAGCCAGGCACTCTAACCTTTTGTGGAGGGTGTGCAGCCAGCTCTGGAAACCCCAAGGGAAACCAGGGGAATAAATGCCTGGCCCACTCTGCTCTTGCCCTCCAGGGTCATTCCTGTATTCCCCATTGGCTGACCCAACCAGAAGCCAGAGTGTAAAGGAAACATTAGACGTGGTTCCCATTTGTCAGCTCTTGGGGCACAGCACAGGGTGGAGCAGGATGGAGCATGGACCTCCAAGGCTATATCCACTGTTCCAACAGTCTTCTATAATTATTGAAAATCATAAGGTTAACTGTTTAAATCATGAAGTGTTTCCTGTGTAGGTGTGAGAGTCTCACTGAAACAGACTCCCAGTCAAATATCAGAGTATCTGTTTGGGGTTTACATTGTCAAACTATTGTACTAAATGGTTTTTATCATTTTACACAATAACTGCATTTTTTTAATAATTTAATTGTACCATTTTTATTATTTAGCGTGCTTTTTTATTGTGTTAAAAAGAATCGTTGGTAATGTTGTATATGTTACTCTGCCGGGGTGAAAGGAAACCACGGAAATATTTTTTATAGCTGATAAATAGATTTATCAATTCTAAAGAACAGCTATTTTTTAAAATGTTGAATGAACAATGTATTATTGTAATTTTAATCATGAATTGTCCAAAAGGAACACAGTTTGGATGAAAAAGACAACAGAACAGACATTTCAAGATCCGAGGTCCAATTCTGACTTGGCCAGCCATTGACAAATGAGTTTAACTGCACAAGCTTGAGTTTCCTCATCTGTAAAGTGGGAGGTGGGACAAGGTGACTTTTGAGGTCATTTCCACCTCTCATATTGTACTCCATTGGAAGGTGTTAATGTGTGCCAGGAGAACAAAGTTAGATTTATAAAAAACTCTGTCAGCAAGACTTACTAATTTAGAAGAAAGCCATTACTAGAGATAAAAGCCATATTGGGTTTTGTTTTTAGATTTAAGAATTCACTGGCCCAGTGCCTACACACTTTATACCCAATTCTTTTCCCATCTCCTTCTTCCTTTTCCTCCCACTATGTTGTTCTAAAGAATATTCAAGGGGAAAAATATCAATCATTAGAGAAATTTTAATTGTGTATGATTATTTCAGAGGCAAGAAGCTCAGACCAAAATAATAGTGCCTGCAATTGTGTTTTCTCTTTAGAATCAACTGTATTTATTCCCCAGTCCAAATACTCCATTGAAGAAGATGTTGGTGAGCTGTTCATCCCCATCAGGAGGAGTGGAGATGTGAGCCAGGAGTTAATGGTGATCTGTTATACCCAACAAGGTAGCTCAATTTGCCAAAAACCTAAGATAAGTCCCGAAAGATATAAATGAGCCTTTTTAACATGTTGGAGCCATAACATTTTGCCACAAAGGGTATACTTTATTAATTTTCCATAAATACAAAAAAGGATTCATTTAGAAGTCTTTCTTCAGGATTTCACCTTTGAGGAGTCCTCTTTCTGATTTCACTTGGTCACTTACCACAATACTCAAGGCTTTCTGGATGGCAAGGAACTACAGCCCACCCAAACCTGCTCAAGTAGAAATGCATTACTGTTTAAAAAAAAAAGAGGCAAAATGATGCATGTCCAAGGAAAAGGAACTAATTTAAAACCAGTTTGAAACTCATTTCAAAGAAATATCAAAATGTTTGCTTTGCTCATCAGCAAGCATCCTATGGAAGGTGATTTTATGTAATGCAAAATTAAAATTAATACATAATATTCACTAGCATCCTAGACACCTTTCTAGGAAATAAGTAGATTTTCTAAAAATGCAAAAGCAAAAGTCATATATGCTGATATCAGAGTAGACATTTGCTAAAATTTTCATTCATGAATATATGATTTGAGAGGCAGTACGGAAGAGTGATTAAAAGCCAACTTCAGGAGCAGCCTTGAACCCTGGGTCCCAGAGCAAGTGGTTCAACTTCTGAAAACCTCAGTTTCCAAATGTGTAAAGCCCGGTAGAGTGGTTGAGAGGATTAAGGAGGCAAGTATGTGAAGCACTTGGCACTTTGCCCATACATAGCAAGCTTTTGAATAGTAGGGGCTATTAATTTGTGACACTGTGTTGATCTAAAGTTCATTGACAGAAAAGACAGGAGAGAACACTGGAAATGTACTACTCCTTAGAGGTGTATAGGTTTGAGGTCATTCTCAAGTTGGCTCATGATACTAGAGGAGTATGGAGTTGCTATTGCAATTCTAGGGGTGTTCATGTCCACTAACTGCCCATTAAAATGCTGTGTATGAAAATAACTGTGTCTGGAAATATCTTTGCCTTATGTTCTACATAAAAATCTTTTGAATCCTCTCTGCTTCCAGGAACAGCAACTGGAACTGTGCCAACTTCCGTGTTGTCTTACTCTGATTACATATCCAGGCCTGAGGACCACACCAGTGTTGTCCGCTTTGACAAAGATGAACGGGAGAAACTGTGTCGGATAGTCGTGATTGATGACTCCTTGTATGAGGAGGAGGAAACCTTCCATGTCCTTCTGAGCATGCCCATGGGAGGGAGAATCGGATCAGAGTTCCCAGGGGCTCAGGTTACAATCCTTCCTGACAAAGACGATGGTGAGTACTAATTTACCTGAAAATTCTTCTTACTTGGAAGATCAACATCAGGAACAACTTTCTTGATAGAAAAAAAAGGGAGTCTAAAGCAATGATAATATACACATTTATTTTATGTTTGGTTTTTTCATACGATTAGGTTTCAAAGTTGGCTGCATCTGTCAGTTTGTCTCCTTTGATTTAATGCTTTTAAAGGGCAAAAGTCACAACTGCATGTGTTTTTCCCCTGTACAGTTTCTTTCACCATGCCATTTACCATTAGGTGATTAAACTTTTAACATTTCATAGTGAAGAATTGAAATCTAATTTACTTCCTTCTTAGTTTTTTGTTTTGTTTTGCTTTTAAAAGCTTATGTTTTGTAACCTTAATCTCAGTGTTTGAAGCTTTTTCAAATAAACCTGTCAGACAAGGCTGTTAAATGAATAACTACTAAACATACAGAAAACTAAGTCCAACAGGCCACTCTCTGCCCCAAAATAGGAGGAAGGGAATATCCTAGATCATTCTTCCCCAGAGAAACTAAATTGCCATGAAGTAGAAATAGAGAAGGGAGCAAAAGCATCTTAATCTTCCCAGTTCAAGAAACAGTTTGTACTTTTTTGTGTGGACAGAGAGAGCAAAAGAAAAGATTGTGAATATTCTTGTAAGTAAAGCAGAGAGCAGTAAACTTGTAGATGGGACTCCCTAACACTGGGCTAGTTTTCTTTCCTCCTTGAAATTTTCCTCCTGGTAGATGAAAGAAGAAGAAACTGAAGGAATGAGTCTTTCAGATTGGAAAGAAGCTGGAGGCCAGTCAAAAGACCAAACTCAGGAAGTTGAAAATAATCTACCAGGAAAGGTCTTTGATAGTTACATGACAAAGTGTGTGAGAGGTGAAGGTGTTAATGTGTCTTGTGAGCTTATACTCTGTGCCAGGCACAGTGCTGGCTCCCCTGTACATTCTTCAAAAAAAAAATCTTTGAGGTTTATTGGATCTTTGTATTTCTTTAAATTGTCTATATACAAATTGATTTTCTTACTGATTTTTAGTAGCTATGAGAATAATAGATATTATACATTTTACTGTACGTTGTTAAAATTTCTTCTAGTTTCTGCCATTTGTTTTTGGTTCACTTTATTTTGTTTTTTAAATTGAATAATTATGCGTAATCATGGGGTACATAATGATGTTTAGACACATATAAAATATACTGATCAGATCAGCATAATTAGCATGCCTGTTATGTCAAACATGTATCATTTCTTTGTGTTGGGAACTTTCAATATCCTTCTAGCTAGTTGAAAATACACAACGTATTATCATTAACTAGGGTCCTCCTACAGTGGTATAGAACACCAGAACTCACTCTTCTTATCTAGCTATAATTTAGTGTCCTTTAACTAATCACTCCCCATACCCTCCATTTCTCTGCCCTTCCCAGCTTCTGCTACCCTTGTATATCATTGTGCTTTCTCATCCTAACAATTCTGTAAAATATATAACAACACCTGTTTTTTACTGAAAATGTTTGAAAACGCTAAAAATTAGGACTTATTTTATCAGAGATATTAAAGAAAGCCTTGATTCTACCTTAAATTTATTTAATACCCTATACTTATAAGCTGCTCTAATATTTTTAACTATTGCCTTAATTTATTAGTGTAATAAAAAGTTTTATTCTGTATTTCAATAAAGTATAAAAATTTTATTTTAACTTTAATCTACCTTAGAGAAAGAGCCAATATTTTGAATATCAGTCCAAAAAAATCCAATAGCCCATGCTAAATGTCTGTCTACTCTTTAGATAACCTATCAGTTGTTACAGGTAGAAAAAGGTAGATTTAATCTAAAAGTAAAAAATGTAATTCATGTTTACTTTAGTTCAGTTTGTTTGGTTGGCAAAAAATCTTTCCTGTATGATTGCTGTGGTATGCACATGCAGAAAAAAACATAAAGGTACAGAAAAAAACATTTATTTGGTGCCAGGCATTTTTATAAATGTGTCTCTAAATCTACAAAATGAAGGATGATGCCATTGTCCCTATTTTAAAGATGACAAGACTGAGGCTTAGACTAGTTGATTAATTTGAACTTACAAAGTTAGTATACAGCAAAGCCAGTATCATGGCACCCAAATCATGACCTTTCCATGCTATCACTCCACCTTTAAAACATGTCTCTAGTCTTGATGAGGTTGAGGAACCATTGGTACAGTCCTATCATATAATGTAGAACATTTTACTATTGTCAGTGTCTTATCAGAGTTTCACAATTCACTGGTGTAGACAGAGCAAGTGGCATTATAAGTAGGGTAGTGAAAGGCCAGAACATTATTTACCCCAGGACACAGGGCTGGTAAATTTGGGTGCTGTGGACTTTGATTTTGAGGCTACAGGGTACCATGCAAATATTAGACCAGAAGTTTGTCAGGAATGCTCCTTCTTCATTCACCCAACCACTATTCAATAAATCAGAAGTCCTGTGCATACTGCTCTGCTTTCTCTCGTCTGTCATCTACCTTCCACTTCTAACATCATTATTGTGGTTTAGAAAGACATTTTTTATCTCAGATGTAGGTTATAACAAACTACTCGCAGGTCCCACAGCCTCATATCTCTTTCTACCCACACCTTGATTTCCATTGCCACCAATTTAATCTTTCCTAACCTCCTACCACACCTTTCCTTAGCACAAAACCCAAAAGTGCTGACAGCAAATTTTACCATCATCAGGAAGATAGGCACCTTCCACTTCCCCCAATCAAAAGCCAGTAATGCACTAAAAAGAAAAAAATAAGTGAGTGTGGTTTAATCTCTTCTGGTGGTGTAATGATTGAGAAATTTATAAAGATTAAAGTTATTTCCTAATTAAGAGCAATATTTATTAATGTCATTCAACAAACGTTGCAGTTCTTAAAAATGCAATGATCAGTCCAGTCACAGGATAAGGAAAAGGAGAAAGAAAAGGGGAGGAACAAAGGAGGTGGTACAGGGAGAATGGGCCTCATGAGAGCAAATGAAAGACAGACTGAGGAGTAAGAACAGGACAGACCAAGAAATTAAGAAAGAAAATGAAAGCACATCATATCTAAGGAGGAAGAAACGGACAATACTGAAAAGAGATGAGACCAAGCCCCTTAGGGCTTCTACTGTGGATAAACCACATCTCTCATATCCTGGCACTCATTTAGAGGGTTATTTTCTTTCTTTACAGTTACTTGAAATAGCACTAGCAAAATAAACCCAGTTTACAGCTCTTTGAGTACTATGTTTTCAAGTCTTCAGAAGCTCGCAGTGAGATCATTATGACCTACCAGAGGGAATTATTCCTTGGACTACTTAACACAGCAGATGGTACAAGTTTAACTTGAGGCTTAATCTTCTCCACCCGGAGATTAAAGTTGCAGTTATCTAGTTTAATATTCCATTCAATAAGAAATTTAATAAGAAATAAGTTTGGGGTGGCTTATCTATTAATGTTATACTTTATCCACTGCTGCTTCCCCACAGAATCCTTTTGGCTGAATGTTTCAGAGACTATCTTACTAACTAAATGATGATTTATAGCACTTTAGTAAAAAAATACTCTCAGAAGATCTTCTATTACTTAAGAAATGGCTATAATATCCAATGTCAACCCTTTATAGAATTGACTATATTGACTTACAGTCCCTAGGACCTGCACTTACAGCTCAATCATTTCTTTTCATTCACTCATCACAGTTTGTCTTTTCTTTGACAATTCTCAACATCATTTCACATGTTTCTTTGGTCATATTGTGCCCTTTAGTATGATGTTGGATGGAAGCAGTGGAGCAGGCATTTTTGTCTTTTTCTCATTGAAAATGAAAATCTAATTTTTCATTTTATTTTTGAAAAATGAAAAATCCTATTTTTCATTTTTCCCCATTTAGAGTGATATATACTATAAGATTCTAGTAACATTTTATCAGGTTAAGAAAACATTTAGTTTGAGAAGAGATTTTATCAGGAATAAGTATTAAACATTTAAAAATGTCTGCATTTATTGAATGTATTAATCTTTCCCTTCAATCTGTTAGTGTAATGAATTGCATTTTTAGATTTACTAGTGTTAAGCTATCATATATGCTTGAAGAAACTTACTTGTTCATGACATAGTTTTATAAATTGCTGGATTAAATTTAAGAATATTTCATTTAGTATTTTTCCATGTATATGGAGCTTTAAATCTGTTTTTAGATTCAATTATAATGGCCTCATTAATTGAGTTGAGGTACTATCTTCCTTGTTTCTTTATCTGTAAACACCAAATAAGATTGAAATAATTTAATTTTGCAGCTTTTATAAAATTATAAATCTACCTGTATATACGTAGCTAGATTTTGGGCTGTTGTTTGGCTTTCTTATATGGTTATTTCTTCTTAAGTTTTTTTAAAGTATTTTTTTCCTAAGAAAGTTGTCTATATTATCTACATTTTCAAAATAATAGTGTAAATTTATTATGATAAAATTCTTAAAAGTCTCTGTTGCATGTCTATTTATGTCTCCATTTTATTACTAATAATGTTCTTCTATCCTCTTTCTCTGTCTCTCTCTTCCTTTTCTCTTTCAATTTATCTTTCCAGAAGTTTGAATATTTTATTTAAGTTTTTTTGTTTGTTTGTTTTTAAATAAAAACACTATATTTGGCTCTGACTTTTCTTTTGGAAATTTCTATTCTTTTTATTTTCTATTTTATTAATTTCTGTTCTTCCCTCAGACTTATCTTCCATTTGGGTAATTCTCTCTATATCTATGTCTAATTTGCTACTTAACCCATCCACTGAGGTTTATTTCGTTAACTATATTTGCATTTTGAGAAGATCTGTGTGGAGTTCTTTTATATTTGTCTTTGACTTTCATGCTTTATTCTTTTCTTCATATAGTTTCTTTTTCATGTATTTAATAATTTAGATATTTATTTTATAATCTTTGTTGTACAATTTTATTACTGAAGATCTAAGGTCCAAATCTTATGTTTATTGCTTCGACTGCTTCTTGCTCATGGTATATTATTTCCTTGCATGTAGTAATTTTGTCTTATGAACTGACTTTCAGTGGGACTTCATGTGTGGAAAGCCTATACAATCCTAGTTCAGGGATTAAACCCTGAGAGCAGTTTTGCTTTTATATTTGCCAGGGTTAATATGTATTTTTTTTTTAATTTGGGGAGTTATAATGCCAAATACTGTGAATTAGGACCCCAAATCTGTATATTAGAGAGGCCTATTGAGACTTTTATTTCCCCATCCAGAACCTAGGCAGAAACAACAAGCTCCATAAGAAGATGGATTCTTATTCTAACTCACATGCCTCCTCTGGTACCCAAACTTTATTCTTGGGGTTTCAGTTTCAAATTTCCACTTTATATCACCTGTCCCTGTGTGGGCAATCAAATGTAACCCACTCAGGACAGCCACAGTATTAGCTCATTTAGTTAGTACTCAGTGTTTTTATTTTTTTTTTAATTCTATCTTGTGAGAGTATCTCTTTCTTTATTGTAAAACCTACATTTAAAAGAGTTTCTATTATATTTGCCGAATTTGTGAGAGGAAGGTTTTCAAGTACACCCTTCAAAATATAGCTGATGTAATTCATTAGAAAAGCTTTCATTGAGTGAAAATAACATGTATCCAGAAGTGTTTTCTACAGTGGTGCTGATGGACTACTCTTTTCTAATACTCGATTGCCATTTGTACTATTAGTTCTTATATTAGTTCCTATGTCAGGCTGAGTCAAAGATGGGGCAACCAAACTTTTTATTAGGTTGGTGCAAAAGTAATTGCGGTTTTTGCCATTGAAAGTAATGGCAAAAATAGCAATTACTTTTACGCCAACCTAATATTTTGTGAGATAAGTTGCTCTTAAAAGCTTTAATTTCTAGACATGACCTTTTTGGCAAAATGATTTAATTACTATACAAATCCTGTTTTTCTTTTATTGTGCTGAAACATATCCAAGACAAGCCCAAAATAGGTTATTTGAAGTTTTATTTTAATTAATCCCATTGTATTGTTTCCCACAATGCATTATTCAGATAGACAAAATCTCATCACTAAGGTGTCAGTGGGCACAGAAAATTACCATTGTAAACCAAGCTCCCTGTGAAAAGGACAAGAGCACTTGACACAGTAGGAAAATTTGGGCGATGACTGAAACAGCTTACTTCTCGTATATCATCAAGGATTGCTAGTGACTGAGATTAAATAAAGGAGGAAAGCCAACAAATTTAATTTGGAACCAGTGAATAAAATTCAGTACTTCTTCAACAGCACATTTACAAATATATGTTTTTATAGAAAGCATCTGAAAAACTCTCCCTTTATCTATATGCTTTTTTGGTGTCTAAGTTGAAAAGACTCTAGGCCAGGATTGGGTCAAGTGAGAGCATCAAGCAACTCAGTCTCCACATGTGAATCTGGTGCTTAAAAGTGTCTCATGTATCTTGATTATTCACCCTTTCCTTACCTTGGCCACCATCCCTAAAAGTGCCTGAATGAAAAATACATACAAAACTACAAAAACAGAACTACTGTATTAGTTCTCACACTGCTAAAAAGAAATACCTGAAACTGGGTAATTTATAAAGGAAAGAGATTTAATTGACTCACAGTTCCACATGGCTGGGGAGGCCTCAGGAAACTTACAATCATGACAGAAGGCAGCTCCTCACAGGGTGGCAGGACAGAGTGAGACCCAAGAGAAGGGGGACACCCCTTATAAAACCTTCAGATCTCCTGAGAACTCACGATCACAAGAACAGTATGGGGGAACCACCCCCATGATTCTGTTATCTCCACCAGGTCCTGCCCTTGTCACATGGGGATTATTACAATTCAAGGTGAGATTTGGGTGGGGACATAGAGCCAAGTCATATCAAGTACCGAAAGCCAAAAGCAACATATTTATTTCATTGGGCTTCTCTCTACCTTACCACTTGCCTGACTTTCAATGCCAGAAAGTATCTTCAAGTAAAGAGTGAGTGCAGTTTTGCCAGTAGTATCTTTCCTCCCTCATGTGTTCATCTACTTTTTATCATACTGTAGCAAACCCTATTGTTTGTCATTTAATGAGAAGTCCCTATTGTTTGTCTGTTTGGAATCAATACATCTACCATATACTTAACACAAATAATACAAAGAGAAACATGAAAACAAAAATGTCCTTTCAGGTCTGGCTAATTTTCATAATTTTTGTAGAGATGAGGTTTTACCATGTTGGCCAGGCTAGTCTCGAACTCCTGACCTCAGGTGATCTGCCCACCTCAGCCTCCCAAAGTGCTGGGATTACAGGTGTGAGCCACCTCACCCAGGGATTAAGTAGGTTTTTTTTTTAACCCTTTCATTCTGTCTTTTCCTGCAGAGAAACCAAAAATTTGAGTATGTGGTGGCTTTATTTGATACTAAATGTCATGAAGGTGTTGACCATTCTTTTTATTTTTGTCTGACTGTATTATTTTAAAAGACCTATCTTTAAGTTCTGAGATTCTTTCTTCCACTTGATCTAATCTATTGTTGAAACTTATGAATGTATTTTGTATTCCATTCAGTGAATTCTTCAGTTACAGAATTTCTGTTTGGTTATTTAGAAAATATATATTTCTTTGTTTTATATCCTTAATTTTTTTTAATTTCTCTCTATTGGTTTTCAGAATTTTCTTGTATCTCACAGAGCTTCATTAAAATTAGCATTTTTAATTCTTTGGGATTTTGTGAATTCCCTTTCAATTGAGGTCTGTTGTTGGAGAATTATCATGTTTATTTGAAGGTTTCTTTCCCTGCTTTTTCATGTTTTCTGGGTCCTTATGTTGATATCTGTGCATCTGGTATAACTGTTGCTTCTAATTTTTTGAATTTGCTTTTGTAGGGGATGACTTTTTCTTGAAGATGTATATATGTTTTTGGTTGCGGAGGGTGTATTACCTTTGATTTTAGGTGCATGCAGTAGTGTAATATTCATGTGATTTTATTGACTGTAAATAGCATCAGTGGTATCCGTGATTTCTCTTTAGCTAGGGTCTCATTATTAGTGGAGGCTATACTGAAGTTGTTCTGGGAACTGGGATGCCAGGTGGGCCAGTCTTTCGGCCTCAGAGGTGGCAGTGGTAAGCTGAGCATGCCTGTCTGTGGGCCCCAAGGTAGTATATGCTGGCAGCAGTATTAGTGGGTCATGGTGGGCCAGGTTCAATGGCTTTCATGTGGCTTACTCAGATGCTATCAGTGGCAGTGGTGGGCCAGGCATGTGGAAGGGTTCTTGGTTTTCTGGACAGTGGATATAATGTGAGAGATGGCAGTAGCAGTGCTGAAGCAACCCACTGGAACCCAAGATATTTGTTGTGGTGGCTGCAACAGATTGGGCAGGCACACATGGGTAGATGTCAGCTGTGTGATGACATCAGCAGGTTGATTTGCCTCAACCTCAGATCCCACGAGTATTCAGGTTCCAACAGTGGCACACTGGGCTGGGTGATTTCCAGACCCCTGGATGGTATATTCAAATACCGAGAGGACTGGACCAGGCTGGTAGACTTGTCTTCAGGACCCCTGGTACTGTGTTCAGGTGCTGGCTTTGATAAGCAGAGGTGGGGTTGTTCCCAGGCTACCAGTGGAGTATTCTGGTGTGGGCAGCAGCAGATGATTGTGGGCCTGCCACCAGGGCAAGTGGGGCCGTTCTCAATGGGAACAGAGTAAGGAAGTAGCTGTGGGATGCACGGTTTCCTTGCTCCTCAGTCCCACAGCAGCCTGCAACAGTAACAGTCACCCACTCGGCCTCTCTTCTCCTTTTTGGGCCAGCACAGCAATGGCAACATCAGCCCCAGCTCCATAATGCAGAACTTTGGAGGCTGGGCTTTCAGGATATCCCCACCTGTGGGCCTGCCGCCAGGAAGGCAGGGCTACACTCAATGGGAACAGTGTAGATAGGTAGTTGTGGGGAGTGCAGTTTGATTGCACCTCAGTCCCACAACAGCCCACAGCAATGGCAGTAAGATTTCTTTCTGGAGGTGGGTGAAGATGCTCAGTCCCCGCCCCTCCTCAGCATGGTAGCAGCAGTGGTAGCATCAGCTCCAGGGCAAGATACAGTCCTTTGGGGGCCTGGCTCTCAGAATGGCACCAAGCTGTAGCTGCTGAAGGCTCAGAAGCCTGTGGTATTCAGCTTGAGTTTCCTCTCTAGAGCAATGCCTCCGTGCAACCTGTAGGCAGCTCCCTATGACAGTCGCAAGCCCTGCATAGGTCGAGGGGCTCTCCTGTAGCTGGGATTGTGAAAGTCTGCAGAGGGAATATGGAGCCCTGGCAGTCTGTCACTTACCTTTTCCCCACTTGTGGGAGGTTCTCCCAGCTCCCAGCCAATCCCAGCTGAGCAGGCTGCCTTGCTTCCCTCTCCTTCTTTGCTTTTGGTATTTCCCATTGCTTCTCTATTGAATCTCAGTATGGTCTCTCAGATTGTCTATTCCAAGTGTCAATATTTGCTATGTTGGTTCCTTTCCATGGACGAGGCAGGGACTAGCTGCATCTAGTCAGCCCTCTTGAACTCTGGACCTCCTTAGAACTTTGTAACTCCGGGCAAATTTGAAATTTTACATGTGAATTGGTTCTCTAAAGCTATATTGTCTCTCAATAAAATTATGAAATTATGTTTTTGTGCTTGCAGAGTGGAAGACCAAGCCTTGGATTACTAGTGACTTCTCTTAGTTGCAATGTCTGAAACGTCCAGCTGGGGCCAAAGCTTTTCTCTGTGCTGACTAACTCTTAACTGTGTGCAAGTAGGGCAGGGGCGCTAGAATCTGTACAGGAACATGGCTTGATGAAATCTATGGTGCGTCTTTAAGACACAGCTAAAATTTTTATACTGCAGCATGTTTACACATGAACAACACAATTGTTGTTAAGAATAATGCTCTGTAGGGAGGGATAGCATTAGGAGAAATACCTTACGTAGATGACGGGTGATGGGTGCAGCAAACCACCATAGTACGTGTATACCTCTGTAACTAACCTGCACGTTCTACACATGTACACCGGAACTTAAAGTATTTTTTAAAAAAGAATAATGCTCATTTTGTGCCGATATCCTTAAATATCTTACATTGATATCCTTGGTCCTCAGTACTTCAGTAAAGTTACAACTTAATACTGCAGTATTGGTTTACTAGGGTCAGTATTAAGTCAGTGTTAACAACAATTCACTAATCTTTACTGTCAGTCTTAGGAAGGTAATTAAGGAACATTCAAACTGAATCTGTTCTCTGCCTTTGTGTGACAACCCGCAGGGGTTTTAGCTAAAGTGGCTTGCTTCCTGGACCACCCTGGAAAAATTACCATACTAGATATAAGCCAGGGACATGTAAAAGGCAACCTGGTGAGCTCTGTGGTAAATGTAACTCAGTTCAGTGCAGTTCAAAAGCTTACTGACATCAGAAAAGCTTTCTCAACAGCAGGAGTACCTTAGAGAAGAAAACATTTCTAGTGCTAGAAAAATACATCATGGCATGGTGGGTGTGTGAATGAAATATTTTTTATTCATTTGTGCTGAGCTGAAAGACCTAATCACCATCCTTTTTTGTTTTGAATACAATTATTTGCATTAGTGCAAGCTCTCAAAAAGTAACGGCAGAACAGTTATTATAAGAAATGGCCAGATTCCTTTAAAGTAACAACTTGGTAAAATAAAGTCACATTCTGTCTTTAGTATACTTGAATTAGAACAAAATGAAAAATCAAGAAGCAGAAAAATGAGTTTCTAATTCCTCAGAATAGTAATGCAATCTAGCCATTAGTAGCCTATTTAATATAGTTGATGATTCTAACAATTCAGTGAAAGTCAGTAGATATTTAGCAAGTCCCAACTATGTGGAAAGCATTCCAGGGGTTCACTGAACAGCAGAAATTATACCAGTTTTTCCACATGAGAAGGATCCTAGAGAGAATAATGTAGATATTATAGTCTGAAAACAAAAATGAAATCAAATCAAAAAGTATATAAAATATCTTGCCATTTAAAAACTATCCAGTGTCAAAAGCCACGTGCATGTAGCAAATCTTTGCTCTGCACGTCCTAAATATAATATGTGGGAATACAAAGACATTTACAATATAGGCCAAGACTTCACAATACTTAAAATCTGTTTGAAAGGAAAAGCTAAGTATGTAAAAAGCTAGGCAAGAATAACTTATTTTAGTAAGAATTTGAAACAGTAAAAAGGAGACTAAGAGAGCAGAGTGTGACTAAAACCAATTATATGAATCATTCCGTGAGTCAGAGGAGGAACAGATGAAGCCTTTAGAAGATGAAAAGGATGTAGATGAATGGAGAATAGGCTACGTATTGTAAGATTGCATGAGGGAAAGCACGAGGGAGGAAAAGGCTTTTGGGAGCAGTGGGCATTCCAATTTGGCCAGACTCCCTTTTTATGAGGAAGGTTTAGTGCCCAGCTCCTTGCATTGGGAGTTAGGAGTCCTGGACTGCAGACACACTTTTGCAGTTTTCCAGCCAATAATTCCTGACCAGACAACCTTTCTTCTTAACCAATCCAGCTTTCTTCTCTAGCCTCTTTTCCTCATTTGAAGCACGATCATATTTTTACCTGAATTTCTGGCTGTATAGAACTTTGATGAGTATCAAAAATATCCTCTGTATGAAAGTACTTTAAAAACTAAGCAAAAGAAAAATGAAAATCATTGGCAGCCAAGTATGGATAAACAAGGTTGAAGCACATTTATTTGATAGGAAGCACCTGGATGTTTTTGAACAAGAGAATGAAATCATCAGAGCAGTCTTTGAAGGTTATTAATGATATAGTAATGTAAATGAAGAGAAATTAAACCAAAAAGGAATGGGAAATGTAGGGTAAGGAGGTGAGGCTAGAAAGGAAAGGAATTCACTGCTAAGTAAAAACCTGATGTAACTAGGACATCACAGAGGGAGGAGGAGGAAGCGGATTGAAAAAACAAATCTATTTTCAAAAAAGATTATGAGTGGAAGGTCCAAAAAAACGGAGGTACCATTATAGGAGGGTTAGGAGAGGGAATTAGTCTAGGGAAGAAAAGTTGGAAGAAGATGAGACTCTATTTAAACATACTAAGATAGAGCTACCTGTAGGGCGTGCAGGTGAAACCAGGAATAGGCCAATAAAATACAGAACTAACTAAGCTGAAGTTTGAGATTTATAAGTCACATGTCCGATGGTGGTAGTTGAAATAAGGAGGGTAGATGACATCTACAAGAAAGAGGAGAGAGGATGAAAGAGTAAATTACTGTGTAGTAGAATTTTATCTATAGTTATAATAAATTGAGTATGTGAAGTGGAATAATGAAAGGTTACTAGATTATATTTCTACTAAATATTAATATATATATTTTTTGGCTGTTAGCTACAAATAGTAATTATCACTTGTTATATAATGAGAAAATTGTGGAAATGTGCAGTATTAAGTACATTAATGGAATTGTCAAATAATAAATACATCTTTAGGCCCTTTTAGATAAACTGTTATTAAATCTTTCTCTTAAAAAATAACTAGAAATTAAAATACTGTAGTGTGGTTTCAGTCCATCATTTTATAACTCCTTTCAGGTAAATTTAAACCACTGTTTTGATGAAGAGTCATTTCACATCTTTTTTTTTTTTTTTTTTTGGTAATAGTTTCCGGAGAGAGGTTGCAAAATTACAGGATTCATTTGCTTTTAACAAATACATGAGTGAGAGAGGGTGGGAAAAAGTGAGCACTGTGAGAGTGAGTGAGTCATTCACTAAATACAAGTAGGAGGATCCAGAGAGACTTCTCCGTGTTTCACCTGTGGGAGGACCTGTGGCTCTATGAATCCCAATTTCTAGCCCTTTCTACTTAATTCTAAACTTGGATTCAGAACCCACCAGGCCAGCTATTAATGGAGAACAGTTTTATAAGGGAGGAAATGGGCAGTGCACAGATTAAAATAAAGGCAAATTTGAGCCTCCAGAAGCTGGATGCCTATCTCTCTCCTAGAACCTGGGAATTTTTCTGCTATGTCTGTAATACCTCAGAGATGTTGTAAGCTTTGTTCCAGACCACTGCAATAAACCAATTATTGCGATAAAGCAAGTCACACAAACTTTTTCGTTTCCCATGGCATATAAAAGTTATGCTTACACTATACTGTAGTCTTTTAAGTATGCAATAGTAGTATGTCTAAAAAATTAACATACCTTAAATAAAAAAATACTTTATTGCCAAAAAATGCTAATGATTGTCTGAGCCTTCAGTAATTTGTAATCTTTTTGCTAGTATAGATTCTTGTCTCAATGTTGATAACTGCTTATGGATCAGGGTTGCGGAAGGTTGGGATGGTTGTGGTAATTATTTAAAATGAGACAACAATGAAGTTTGCCATTTTGAGTGACTCTTCCTTTCACAAAAGGTGTCTGCAGCTCGTGATACTATTTGATAGCATTTTACCCACAGTAGAACTTCATTCAAAATTGGAGTAATTCTTTCAAACTCTGCCACTGCTTTATCAGCTAAGTATAAGACTTCAAAGTTGAAATGACTCCTTAATCCATGGGCTGCAAAATGCATGTTATATTAGCCAATTTGAAAACATTAATATTCTTGAATATCTCTATCAGAACCATTGGGTAACTAAGTGCATTGTAATGAGAACAATATTTTGAAAGCAGTCTTTTTTTCTGAGCAGTAAGTCTCAGTGGTGGCTTACAATATTCATTAAACTATGCTGTAAACAGATGTGCTGTCATCCTGGCTTTGTTGCTCCATTTACAGAGCACAGAGCAAATTTAGAGTAATTCTTAAGTTACCTGGGATTTTCTGATTGGTAAATGAGCTCTGGCTTCAACTTAAAGTTACCAGCTGCATTAGCCCCTAACAAGAGAGTCAGCCTTTCCTTTGAAGCTTAAAAGTCAGGCATTGAACTCTCTTCTTCAGCTGTAAAAGTCCTAAATGGCTTCTTCAAATATAAGGTTGTTTTTTCTCCATTGGAAATTGTTATTTAGTGTAGCTCTCTTCATCCTTTATCTTAGTGAGATCTTCTGGATAACTTGCTGCAGTTCTATGTCAGCACTTACTGCTTTACCTTGCACTTTAATGGTTTAGAGACTGCTTCTTTTCCTAAACCTCATGAACGAACCTCTGCTGGCTCCTAGCTTTTCTTCTGCAGCTTCCTCACCCCTCTCAGAATTGAAGAGAATTAAGGCCTTGCTCAGAATTAGGCTTTGACTTAAGAGAAAGTTTCTGCTTGTTTGATATTCTATCCCAACCACTCAAACTTTCTCCATGCCATCAGTATAGCCATTTCACTTTCTTTTCATTTGTGTGTTTACTGGAATAACATTTTAAATGTCCTCCAAGAACTATTTATTTGCATTCACGACTTTGATAACTGTTCGGCACAAGAGGCCTGTTTCAGCTTTTGACATGCCTTCCTCCCTAAGCTTAATCATTTTTAGCTTTTATTTAAAGTGAGAGACATGCAACTCTTCTTTCCTCTTGAATACTTAGAAGCCATTGTAAGCTTATTCAATGGCCTTAGAGGCCATTGTAAACTTATTAATTGGCCTAATAACTTCAGTATTGTTGTATCTCAGGCAATACAGAGGCCCAAGGAAAGGGAGAGTAATGGGAGAACAGATAATTGGTGGAACACTCAGAACACATGCATCATTTATCCATTAAGTATAACCTCTTCTATGGGCACTGTTTGTGGCATCCCAAAACAATTACAATAGTAACATCAAAGATCACCAATCATAGGACACCATAACAAATATAATAATAAAGAAGTTTGAAATATTCTGAAAATTTTCAAAATGTGACAGAGAAACAAAGTGAGAGTACATGCTGTTGTAAAAATGGTGCAGATAGACTTGCTTACCACAGATCTTCAATGTGTTAAAAAAAAAAAAACCCTAGAAACAAAATCTGTGAAGAATAATAAAGCAAAACACAATATAAGGAGGTATGTCACTGTATTATTAAATAATTTTTCGTGTTTTTCTCCATTTCTTCTCCATCTGACATTCTTCTGATGGTGTTCACTTATTGATGTCCTGTTAAGTTCCATAGGCTATATTTTTTCATTTTTAAAAATTCTTATTTCTTTTTTTGCTTTGATGGATTATTTTAAAAGCCTTGTCTTTGTGTTCAGAACTTCTTCTGCTTGATCTAGTTTATTTTGGAAACTCTCAGTAGTATTTTTTATTTCATTCATTGAATTTTTCAGCTTCAAGATTTCAGTTTGGTTTATTCTAATGATATATATCTACTTGGGGGTTTATCATCCAGATCCTGAATTATTTTTAAAAATTATTTTTATGTTTTTATTTTTGAGGGTACATAGTAGGTATATATATTTTTGTTTTGGTTGCCTGTGCTTATGGGGTATTGTGCAAGAGATTTTTTGCCCAGACTGATGTCCTGGAGAGTTTCCCCGACATTTTCTTGCAGTAGTTTTATGGTTTGAGGTCTTAGATTTAAGTCTTAATCTATTTTAATTTGATTTTTGTATAAGGCGAGAGATAGGGATTAAGTTTTGTTATTCTGCTTATGAATATTCAGTTTTCCCAGAACCATTTATTAAAGAGACTTTTTTCCCAATGTATATTCTCAGCACCTTTGTCAGAAAATGAGTTTACTGTAGGTGTATGGATTCATTTTTGGGTTCTCTTTCTTGTTCCATTGGTCTATGTGTCTGTAGATAGTACCATGCTGTTTTGATTACAATTGCTCTGTAGTATAATTTGAAGTCAGTTAATGTGAATCCTTTAGTTTTGTTCTTTTGCTCAGGAAGATTTAGCTATTTTGGGTCTTTTGTGATTCCATGTAAATTTTAGGATTTTCTTTTTTTTTTATTTCTGTGAAGAATGACATTGATATTTTTATAAGGCTTGCATTAAATGTATAGATTGTTTTGAGTAGTATGAACATTTAAAAAATATTGATTCTTCTAATCTATGCACATGAAAAAATCCCCATTTTTTTGTGTCCTCAATTTCTTTCATCAGTGTTTTATGATTTTGTTGTAGCGATCTTTCATTTCTTTGTTTAAGTTGATTCCTAAGTATTTACTTTTATTTGTGGCTATTTTAAATGAAATTAATTTTTAAATTTCTTTTTCAGATTGTTCATGTTGACATATAGGAATTCTACTGATATTTTATGTTGATTTTATATCCTGCAACTCTAATGAATTTGTCAGTTCTTTATATAAATTTATCAATTTTTATAGTTTTTTGGTAGAATTTTTGGTAGCAATTTATCAAATTGCTCCTCATATATACGGGAAATTACAGTGTGTCAAAAAACAAATTTAAAAACAAAAGGCAAAAGAGCAAAGATCAGAGAGTGCTCGAGTGGGTTTGTTAGCAATAGGATTCCATTTGACTCAACCTATTATGGCCAGACCCTCCAACGGCCCTGGTTGCTATGCTGCTGTGCGCTCACCTGGTCTTTTTGAAACTGTTGATACAATGCACTGCTCACCGCAGGAAAAGCATTAAAGAGCTTTGTTCCACTGCACGCACATAAGCTTGGCAAGCAGCCACTTGAATTTCTCCTGCTAGTCACATAAAAACATTTCATCACCATTACCAGAAAAGGCAAAGGCTCCAAACTTCTTTATAAGGAAAGCTAATCATTTTGTATAATTTACAATGAAGAATAATGACCTTTCTGCCCACAAGAAAGTGAGCACAAGGAGCTGTGCCAGGACATAGGGCTGGTTCACCCAGAAATGAGCCCTCAGATTCATGGAGTGTACAGTTACAGGTATGTACTCTGCTAGAATGGTTTTAAGATGTCAAGGTTGTGATGCTGAATAGGATCATGCTGTTCACAATATTAAATTAACTCATGTCTTTATTTTCTAGGGCTTCATAGATATCATATATTTTTATATAATCATAGCTAACATGAATACCTTCCTAGGTGTGCTAAATCGTTTATCTGAATTATTTAATACACATATGCACATACACAAATCATAAGCCAAGTTGTATTGTGCCTGGGTTTTATCATCTGTGAGTGTTACGTAACTTGGCCAAGGTCAAACAGCCAGTAAGCATTTAGCCAGTCTGACTAAAGAGACTGTAACTATGTGGCACACCTTGTATTATACTAGCAGTGTGCATATTTAATATACACAATAACCTTCTAATTCTGTCATGTAATACTCAAATATATTATTAGGTATCCTAATAGGGAAGTTTACAAAATGAAGCAAGCTACTTTTATAGACATACAGCACCTGAATATTATCCTAGGATAATTGAAGTGTCATAGATGTTAGCATAACTTGTAAATGAACTATTCTTTTTGATCTGTTATCAATTATATTTCCCATTGGCTCTTTAGGAGAGCTTATTAGTGCAGTCTGGTACTTCAATTGGAGAAGGAATAGCATTGCTTTTTCCACATCATTTAGCAAACCCCCCAGTGAAAATGGTTGCCTTTCTGAAAGATTGCATTTTGGCTCTCTTGACAAGTTCTTACGGATAAATACCATCCTGAGTTTGTTTTGTCTTTTTCCCGGTAACACTATCTGCCTGGTTCCCATCTCTTCCAAACAGGAAAGTGAATGCTGGCCATGCAATACCATCTTATAGACATCAAAGAATAAATATTGCTGATTTATTACCACTAAAACCCTGGAAGCAGCTCACTAAATGTTTATAGGAACCTCAAGATCTCAGTCACAGAAAATTCCATTCTAGTGCTAAAAATCACATAAATCTGAGAAGCAACTTCTCAGATACTAGACTTCAGAATTTGTAAGTTTAAAACTATTAAAATGAATCTTATAATAAAAACCAATAAAAAACATAAAAAGTTGATTAAATGAAAAAGAACTCTTATTAAATCCTATTGTTATGATCAGAAAGTCCTAATTATTTGCCGGCCACAGAGGTCTGGCATATCTTTTCCTTGAAATCATAAAGCGTATGGAAAATGCTGAAAAGCCAAACACAGCAACTTGGCTGAAAGTAGAGCACTTCTAAGTCTTGGCCTGCATGCCTCAGTGATGTAAAGATAGGCCAGCATCTGTGAAATGCTGCCATGAACTTGCAGAGCTATGATTATTTATTTTAAGTTCGGAAAATGCACTATGCACCTATGGTCTACTATTAAAAATATGTGTTGTTTTTTTTTAATACCCATTTTTAGACTGCATTCTAGCCTGGGCAATAGAACAAGAATCCCATTCTCTCTCCCTCTTTCTCTTC
>CAUYLG010034888.1:0-11723 GCA_963573385.1 Cacajao melanocephalus | reverse complement strand
TTGTGATTAATATTAAGTTAACATCAATAATTGCCCTTATTATTCTTACTTTCCATTGACCGATAATACATTTTTTGGGGTAGACAACAATTTATCAGATATTCTGTCTGTAGTACAATGAGATTTCTGCAAGTGCCCAGTAGCTAAAACCCTCCCCTCCCTCATCACTGAACAAGTTTTGCTATAATGCTAAGCTAATTGGAAAGCATTACAGGTAAAATCAACTGAAACTTCTCAGTCTCCTTTAAATTTTGCTTATCCTTTTCCACCAAGAAAGAAGAATCAATAAAAAATTTATTTCTGGTTTTTCCATACACTAGTATGTGATCTTAGGCAAGTCTTTTCTACTTTTTAGCATCTCAGATTTTAAATCTATTTTAGAAGTTGGTTATAGGCTAAAGTGTGGTAAAAATAAATAAAATAATTAAAAACTAAGAGTATAAGATGTTAGCTATATTTCTTAGACAGTTTTAGCTTGCAAGTGACAAAAATTCAAATCAAGCAAATTTGGACAATTTATTGGCTCACAAAACCAGGGGAATGACAGGGACATAGCTAGGCAGAAAAGACAATTGGAATTAGGAATTTGAGTGTTGTTAGAAGAGTCTCATTCTGTTTCTATTCCTATAAATGTAGGGGGATGTGGATGCCTTACAATTCACAATGTTCTCCAGCAACTGGAAACTGATTCATACTCCACTAATTCAATTTAATAAGCTCCTACTGTGTAACTATCATTATTCAAGGTGATAGAGATATATCAGAGAGCAAAGCAAAGTTCCAGATCCTCATGTAGCACCCAGTCCAGTGGCCATAAATTTGAAATTCTAATGAATAACTCTTATTTCTGTTTGGGTCACAGGCTTACTCCTGGGCCAATCAATGACGGTCAAGTGGAACTTGATAAATGGAATGGTCTTGTCTCTGAAAATTTGGATTCAAAGAATGAATCCTGAGAATTTGTATTTTTAATGACCCCTCCCAAGTGATTCTGATTTAGGTAATTATTGAAAGAAGCAGAAAAACCCTTTTCTCTTTCAGAGGCACCATCATTTTTTGGCATTATCTTAGAAAGTCACATTTCTGTCCACATGCCCTAGTGCTAGTACCATGCTATCCTGCAGTAATACTTTCTCATACCTTGGTGGTAAAGGCCAACCATGACAATGAATGAGGAACTATACAATGAAAATAGCAACAACCACATTGAAACAATTGTGGACTTTTATAAAGAGCTGGCATGAGGTAGCAACTCAGGCATGGGAAGTTCATGGAAAAATGACTTTTCTTTAAGACATGTGACAAGTGATAAAAAAATACTTTAGGTCTTTAGAATTTCTACAACAATTTTTTTTTGTGCTACATGTTTATGGAAGCCTAATTTGTATGGAAATTGGTTGAAGGTGGAGATCAATTCAGTCTCATAGGATGACTTCTGAAATTCAATGTCCAAGTGCTTGATGTTCCAAAGTATTGTAGGCGACTGAGTTAAAGCAAATATACTCAGGAAGAGCCACTTTCTCCATCCAGGGGGATGTCACTTCTAGGTGATAGAAAGAAGGTACATTTTGCTTGGCAGCCAGGTTGCTAATTTCATTTGCATGCTATTAGAGTTTTGCATGTCTGTATCCCAAATGTGCCTGAACTGGAAATATGTTAGGGAAACAGAATTCATGAAAGGGAATTGAGTAAGACTAGTTTGGATGTCAAAGGAAAGAAATTTCATGAAACCTCTTGCCTCCTTTTTCATTTCTAATTATGGCTTTTTGAAAAATCTGTCAGATTACATTTGAATAATTTTAGTAGGCATTAATCACAAAATAGTACAAAAGACAGAATTTGTAGTGGTAAATGATTTTCACCATTTCTTACTTTAAACTTCTTTTAATGCTGAATTCATTTCAAAGAAAATTTCACTTGGTTATTTTTAAGACATAAGCCTTTAAATATAGTTCTGCCTGCCCAGAAAAATAATCCTTCAATAATACATGGTTTAAGTTCTTCAGATATCATATTTGACTTTCTTAATTCATGTATATGTCTATAAAATGAATGTGTATTCTATCCTATTTGAGAAAACACAAACATCTTTGAGCACTTAATCTGTATGGGAGTCTATGATGTATTGGATCGTGGGAGGGCAGAGAACAGGGGCACAATGGGAATAAATCAGTTCCCGTTCATAAGGATCCTTCAACCCAATGGAAAACACAAATGTATAAAAACATAAATGACTAATTGATAAATGCAAAATAAAAAAATATTAAAGAATTCTGAATGTGTAAAACTCTGGGTATGTGTATTTATATATTTATGCAGAAATATAGCATTAAAAAGTTCTTTCAGTCATGATTCTCAGAAACAGACCCTGAGAAGAGGATTGGAATGCAAGTGATTTATTAAAAATATTCCTAGAGGACTTAGGGGACTGCTAATGGGAATGAGGTAAACAAAAAGGAAAAGATAAAAATGACAAATAAAAGTATGACTTTAGTACCAGTCTTACAGAGGGTAGCTTCAACGTGATATCAGGAATAAACTCTGGAGTGTAAGTTTCCCTTCAGAGTCGTCTGAATCTGAATCAAAGAAGCCGTGATTTCATACTTCCACATCTGCAATCATTGAAAAGCAGTTCCTTTTAGCCTGAGTGGCATTTTTTTTCCTGAAGAAAAGATCCAGATGTTGGCCTGGTTGTTGAAAGCACACCAAAGTGAGGAAGGGCCATGAAAACCCCTAAAAATGAATCCTTGTGCCCTGCACAGCAAATATGGAATATTTTCCTAATTACAAAATATACATTATCTCTTTTTGTAAGTCACTATCATACCATGATATTTCCACTTAATCCTGCTAAAGAGTGATACTTTCATAATTTCATGCCCTACTGTGAGCATTTAAAGCACATAATGCCTTAGAGTAGATATTTAAAATGATTTATTGTTCAAGTAATAGGTGAATGAATAAATTAATGCATAAAAAGGTAAAAGTCCAATTCTTATGAAATTCTCCTTGGAAGCCATAGAGATGAAACAGGAATTTAAAGAATGCATTATTGAGGGAGTCAAGATGGCTGAATAGACACAACTCTGGTGCACAACACTCAGTGAGAGAGACACAGAAATTGGGAGATCTCCTAGCTCCAACTGAGGTATGAGGTGCATTTCAACAGGTCTGGTTGGACAGTGAGCAAAGCCTAGGCAGGGCAGACCGAGGCATGGAGGGGTGCCACTTCACCCAGAAAGTGCATCTAACCGGTGAGTCGGAGGCTCCCCTTCTGGCACTCTGGTCCAGATACAGCACATCCCCCAAAGCCTCAGCAATCCACAGAACCGGGGATCTTTGCCAGTCAAGTGCTGGGAATTACAAGCACAGAGTTGAATAATAATCCAGGATGGAGTCCCGGATTGGCACACAGATCTAAGCAAATGCATAAGCCCACAAGCCAGCTGGGAGAGCCTGCAGACCGAGCTATCACCCCCTCCCCCTGCCCAGAGAAAGGGAGAACTGAAAGAGGGAAGACAGATGGAGCAGCTGGGCAGGCCTCTCCCCCATGACTGGAGGGAGAGGGAGCTGAAAGTGGGGAGACAGATGGTGTGGCTGGGGGGTCTCTACCATCAACCAAAAACCCCAGAGGGCTGAAGCACTAACTCAAGCAGGTTACGCAGACAGTGCCTCAGTCTGAGCTGAACCCTGAATGATCCAGCCCTGGGGAGGAAAGACAACCTACCATTAAAAGGGTGGGACTAGGCTTCATGTTTTTACAAAAAACACAGGAAGCCTACGTAGCAATGGGATGGTGTTCTTGACCACTCAACAGTATCTCCAGGTCAGCAGAAGAGGTGGCCTAACCTCCCAGTGTAAATAAAAAAGACACAAGAAGCTTACCTAGTAACCTGAAGGAGTCCCTAGAAACCCAGTAGCACCTTGACAGGCAGACAAGCGACCTCATCAAGCAGCTCCCTGAGATCACAGCCAGGTAAACCCACGAAGATGGGAAAAAAACCAGCACAAAAAAGATGAAATCATCAAAGACCAGAATACCTCTTCTCCTTCTAGGGATCACAACTCCTAAACAACACGGGAACACAACATGACTGAGAAACAGTGCGATGAATTGACAGAAACAGGCTTCAGAAGGTGGATAATAATAAACTTTTCTGAGCTAAAGGAACACGTTCTAACTCAATGCAAAGAAACCAAAAACCCTGAAAAAAGGTTAGACAAAATGCTAACTAGAATAACCAGCTTAGAGAAGAATATAAACGCCTTAATGGAGTTGAAAAAGACAGCACGAGAACTATGTGAAGCAAACATAAGCATTAATAGCTGAATTGATCAAGTAGAAGAAAGGATATTAGAGATTGAAGATCAACTCAATGAAATAAAGAGAGAAGGCAAGGTAAGAGAAAAAAGAGTGAAAAGAAATGAACAAAGCCTCCAAGAAATATGGGATTATGTGAAAAGACCTAATCTACACTTGATCAGTGTACCTGAATATCATGGGGAGAATGAATCCAAGTTGGAAAACACACTCCAGGATATTATTCAGAACTTCCCAAGCCTAGCAAGGCAGTCCAACATTCAAATCCAAGAAACAGAGAACACACCACAAAGATATTCCTCAAGAAGAGCAACCCCAAGGCACATAATCATCAGATTCACCACGGTTGCAATGAAGGAAAAAATGCTAAGGGCAGCCAGAGAGAAAGGTCAGGTCACCTACAGAGGGAAGCCAATCAGACTCACAGCAGATCTCTTGGCAGAAACCCTACAAGCCAGAAGACAGTGGGGGCCAATATTCAACATCCTTAAAGAAAAGAACTTTCACCCAGAATCTCATATCCAGCCAAACTAAGCTTCATAAATGAAGTAGAAGTAAAATCCTTTACGGACAAGCAATTACTGAGAGATTTCATCACTACCAGACCTGCCTTACAAGAGCTCCTGAAAGAAACACTAAGCACGGAAAGGAACGAGTACCAGACACTGCAAAAGCACACCAAATGGCAAAGACCAAAAATGCAATAAAGAAAATGAGTCAACTAACAGTCAAGAATATGAGCCAGTAACAAAATGGCAGGATCAAATTCAAACATACCAATATTAACATTGAATGTAAACGACCTAAACGCCCCAATCAAAAGACAAGACCCATTGGTGTGCTGTATTCAGGAAACCCATCTCACATACAAAGACACACATAGACTCAAAATAAAGGGATGGAAGATTTACCAAGTGAATGGAGAACAAAAAAAAGCAGGAGTTGTAATCCTAGTATCTGATAATACAGACTTCATACCAACAAAGATCAAAAGAGACAAAGAAGGTAAAGAATGGTAAGAGGATCAATCCAACAAGAAGAGCTAACTATCCTAAATATATACGCCCCCAACACAGGAGCACCCAGATACATAAAGCAAATTCTTAACAACCTAAAACGAGATTTAGACTCCCACAAAATAATAGTGGGAGACTTAAACACTCCACTGTCAATATTAGACAGATCAACGAGACAGAAAATTAACAAGGACATCCAGCACTTGAATGCAGAGCTGGATCAAGTGGACCTAATAGACATATACAGAATGCTCCATCCCAAATCCACAGAATATACATTTTTCTCAGCACCACATTGCACTTATTCTAAAATTGACCACATAATTGGAAGCAAATCACTCCTCAGCAAATACAAAAGAATGGAAATCATAACAAACAGTCTATCAGACCACAGCACAATCAGATTAGAACTCAGGATTAAGAAACACACTCAAATCCGCACAACCACATGGAAACTGAACAACTTGCTTCTGAGTGTCGACTGGATAAACAATGAAATGAAAGCAGAAATAAAGATGTTCTTTGAAACCAATCAGAATGAAGACACAACTTACCAGAATCTCTGGGACACTTTTAAAGCAGTGTTGAGAGGGAAATTTATAGCAATAAACGCCCACATGAGAAACAAGGAAAGATATAAAATTGACACCCTATCATCAAAATTGAAAGAGCTACAGGAGGAAGATAAAAAAAAACTCAAAAGCTACCAGAAGACAAGAAATAACTAAGATCAGAGCAGAACTGAAGGAGATATAGATGCGAAAAACCCTTCAAAAAATCAATAAATCCAGGAGCTTGTTTTTTGAAAAGATCAATGCAATAGACCACTAGCCAGACTAATAAAAAAGAAAACAGAGAAAAATCAAATTGATTCAATAAAAAAAGATAAAGGGGATATCACCACTGATCCCACAGATATACAAACTACCATCAGAGATTACTACAAAGAGCCCTACGCAAGTAAACCAGTAAATCAGGAAGAAATGGATAAATTCCTGGACAGTTGTACTCTACCAAGACTAAACCAGGACGAAGTTGAAACCCTGAATAGGCCAATAACAAGGGCTGAAGTTGAGGCAGCAATCAAGAGCCTAGCAATCAACAAAAGTCCAGGTCCAGAGAGGTTCACAGCCAAATTCTACCAGACATGCAAAGAGGAGTTGGTTCCATTCCTTCTGAAACTATACCAAACAATTCAAAAGGAGGGAATCCTCCCTAACTCATTTTATGACACCAACATCACCCTGATACCAAAACCAGGCAGAGACTCAACTAAAAAAGAAAACTTCAGGCTAATATCCATGATGAACATCGACACAAAAATCTTCAATAAAATACTGGCAAACCGATTGCAACAGCACATCAACAAGCTTATCCATCACGATCAAGTAGGCTTCATCCTGGGGATGCAAGGCTGGTTCAACATACACAAGTCCATAAATGTAATCCATCACATAAACAGAACCAAAGACAAAAATCACATGATTATCTCAACAGATGCAGAGAAGGCCTTCAACAAAATTCAACAGCACTTCGTGCTAAAAACTCTCAATAAACTAGGTATTGACGGAATGTATCATAAAATGATAAAAGCCATTTATGACAAACCTACAGCCATTCCCTTTGAAATCATGCACTAGACAAGGATGCCCTCTCTCACCACTCCTATTCAATATAGTATTGGAAGTTCTAGCCAGAGCAATCAGGCAAGACAAAGAAATAAAGCATATTCAATTAGGAAAAGAGGAAGTCAAACTGTCTCTATTTGCAGACAACATGATTGTATATTTAGAAGACCCCATCGTCTCAGCCCAAAATCTCCTTAAGCTGATAAGCAACTTCAGGAAAGTCTCAGGATATAAAATCAATGAGCAGAAATTACAAGCATTCCTATATACCAATAACAGACAAACAGAGAGCCAAATCAAGAGTGAACTCCCATTTACAATTGCTACAAAGAGAATAAAATACCTAGGAATACAACTAACAAAGAATGTAAAGGACCTCTTCAAGGAGAAGTACAAACCACTGCTCAATGAAATAAGAGAGGACACAAACAGATGGAAAAACATTCCGTGCTCGTGATTAGGAAGAATCAATATCATGAAAATGGGGATACTGCCCAAAGTCATTTATAGATTCAGTGCTATCCCCATCAAGCTACCAATGACCTTCTTCACAGAACTGGAAAAAAACCACTTTAAACTTCATATGGAATCATAAGAGAGCCTGCATAGTCAAGACAATCCTAAGCAAAAAGAACAAAGCTGGAGGCATCACACTGCTGGACTTCGAAGTACACTACAAGGCAACAGTAATCAAAACAGCATGGTACTGGTACCAAAACAGAGACATACACCAATGGAACAGAACAGAGGCCTCAGAAGCAACACCACACATCTACAACCATCTGATCCTTGACAAACCTGACAAAAACAAGCAATGGGGAAAAGACTCCATGTTTAATAAATGCTGTTGGGAAAACTGGCTAGCAATGTGCAGAAAGCAGAAACTGGACCCCTTCCTGTCACCTTACACTAAAATTAACTCCAGATGGATTAAAGACTTAAACATAGAACCTGAGACCATAAAAACCCTAGAAGAAAACCTAGGCAAAACCATCCAAGACATAGGCATAGGCAAGGACTTCATGACTAAACACCAAAAGGAATGGCAATAAAAGCCAAGATAGACAAATGGAATCTAATTAAAATTCAGAGCTTCTATACAGCAAAACAAACCATCATTAAAGCAAACTAGCAATCAACAGAATGAGAAAAAATTTTTGAAAACTACCCATCTGGCAAAGGGTTAATATCCAGAATCTACAAAGAACTAAAACAGATTTACAGGAAAAAAACAAACAAACCCATCCAAACGTGAGCAAAGGATATGAACAGATACTTTTCAAAAGAAGACATATATGAGGCCAACAAACATGAAAAAGCTCATCACTGGTCATTAGAGAAATGCAAATCAAAACCACATTGAGATACCATCTCACGCCTGTTAGAATGGTGATCATAAAAAAATCTGGAGACAACAGATGCTATAGAGGAACACCTTTACACTGTTGGTGGGAGTGTAAATTAGCTCAACCATTGTGGAAGACAGTGTGGCAATTCCTCAAGGATCTAGAAATAGAAATTCCATTTGACCGAGCAATCCCATTACTGGATATATACCCAAAGAACTATAAATCATTCCATTATAAAGACACATGCACACGCATGTTCATTGTGGCACCATTTACAATAGCAAAGACCTGGAACCAACCCAAATGCCCATCAATGATAGACTGGACAGGGAAAATGTGGCACATATGCACCATGGAATACTATGCAGCCATAAAAAACGATGAGTTTGTGTCCTTGGTAGGGACATGGAAACCATCATTCTCAGCAAACTGACACAAGAACAGAAAATCAAACACTGCATGTTCTCACTCATAGGCGGGTGTTGAACAATGAGAACTTGTGGACACAGAGAGGGGAGCATCACACACTGGGGTCTGTTGTGGGGGGATAGGGGAGTGATAGTGGGAGGGACGGTGGGGAGGGATAACATGGGGATAAATTTCAGGTATAGGTGATGGGGGATGGTGGCAGCAAACCAGCTTGCCGTGTATGTACCTATGCAAAAATCTGGCATGATCTGCACATGTACTGCAGAATCCAAAGTACAATAAAAAAAAAAAAACCTTCTGGATAGAGACTAATTACTAAAAACGTATTTTTATTCAATTGTCCACAATCTAACTGGTGGATAAAATAGGTAGGCCAATAATCATATTCCAAGGAACATTTAGACATTGGAAAGAATAACTTTGCACTGTAATTACCATCTCCACTACCTCACTTCTACCCATTCTTTAATCCACTGTGAACTGGCTTTTATTTTCAATTAAGTTCAACTTAATATTTTTAATTTCCTGTTTATATATACACTAGGGCTTAATGAGAGAAAAAATTCACTCATTTCCTACACTCCAGTGTTCCATAGCCTATTAAAGGATCCAGGCACATGAAGAAACAATTGCCATACAGACTGGCAAGTGCCATTAACAAGAAATGTAGTATAAATGGTGATAAGACAAAGGAGAGGGCGATCAACTCTGTTTGAGGGTAGGTCTTAGGTTGGATTCCTTGGAATCAGAGCTTGAGACAGGATTGATTAAAGCCATGCACTCTGGAGGAAACCCATATCGCAAGGCAGGGCAGGGGAAGGAGCCAAGCAAAGAAGTGATCTTAGTCAATATCTAACCTTGGCTTCACACAAGACAGATTCTGGAGCATAAATCTCACAGCTGAGAGAAAGGGAAGGCCCCAGGCTTTTGTACCTCTGTGCCACAGGGCCATCGGCTGTCCCAGTTAGCCAAGGGTGTTCCTTCTGAGAAGGTCACAGGCATAAGCCATCAGCTGAACTACTCACAAGCAGCTGAGCATTTGGGTGTTCTGCTGGTCGAGTGGATCTGGGCAGAGCACCAATATCATCTATTAAGAGAGGGTTAGAAAAACTAGATTATATGTTTATTACTTTGGGCAGCTCAACATCCGAACACCATTCCTGTTTGAGAGAATAGGACAAGGCAGATGGCAGACAAGGCTCCATTTTGTATGATGCTTCCCATTTTCTGAGTCTGGTCCTACAGACTTCCAAGTTTGTTACTGTATATCCTTCTTATAAAATTCCTTTTCTGATTTAACTAGCCAGGGTCAAATTTTGTGGCTGGGGAGCTTTGACAGGAACAGAGATTACAAAAATTGTTAAATCATAGATCATCATAACCTGAAAAAGATAAATCCCATTGAATAAGAAAAGAGCAAATGGAGAGGAGAGATATTAAGTATATTCAGGCTATGTAAGAACCATAAATCTAGGGTGACTATAAAATGTGCTACTTGTGAGTCTAGGGGAAGGTATGGCAAATCTAGCAGACATCTGAGTAAAGGACAATGAGTTAATCTTGAAACTTGATGACTATGAGTGTTACTGGGTACATCCAGAGGGAAATGCCTCATAGGTAGCTGTTCAAGTATCATGTTCAAGAAAAGCCATCTGGAACACACACACACACACACACATACACACACACACACACACACACAGAGAGAGAGAGAAATTGGCCACTGGGGGTGGCTAGGTTCAGGGGGAAATGAACACAAAGCAACAGTTGAAGAGGCCAGAATCAGAAGCTAAGAGGGATATTAAATCTATCTCTATAGATAAATATTAGACAAACCAAGAGAGGAGAGGAAAACAAGGAAAGAAGGACTAGCCAACACGATTAAATGGCTCCAGAGTCATCAAGAAGGGCAAGGGCTGAAAAGAGACCAGTGGTGAAGTTAACTAGTAAGTCAGGGATGACCTTTCAGAGGAGAGTTTTATGGAGTTCCTTAAAATTTGAAACGATGTATCCCTCCTTCCGTGTCAAGTATATACATCACCTCATCAGCTAGATACCCTGGCAACTATGTTTTTGTATTGGTGCCTATGCAGTGAATAAGCATAACAAAGGACTCTTTTCTCTCCTCTCCAGCTGTGGAACTCCAATTTATCCTTCAAGAGTCAATGTCACCTCCCCAGTAGGTTTTTCCTGACTCCTCAGGTGAGAATTAGATCCCGTTTCTCTCCTGCAGTCGCATAGTGCTTTGTGTTTATTCTTTTTTTTTAGATCATACTAAAGTGTATTGGAGACATCTATTTGTATGTCTGTCTGACCATGAGCAGAACCTGTGTCCTAGTCACCTTGTATTCCTAGTGCGAGGCATAACATGTGAAACATATCACAGGACCCAATATAAACTGTTGAAAGAATGGCTATTTGGCTAAAAAGAAAAAAAAAAATGCACGAATGCTCCCTTCCTAGAAATTTTTACCTTAAGTCTATTTCTTGATTTATAATTCTGAATACATACTTTAAATGAGAACTTCTAATTTTCAATATATTTCATAGAATAAATTCTTAGGAGAAAATAAAAAACATGCACAGAGAATTATCCCATGGCAAAAAAAATAAATATTTTTGATGCATGTGGCACAGTTAGTATATCATTACAATAAATTATAAACCAAAATCAACATTATAAAACACAAATGTTGAAATACAGATAAAATGGAAGAGGTCTATTTCTCCTCATGCCAGGAAGTAGCTCTGCATATTAATAAAATTTAAATGCCTCACAGACAGAAAAATGATGGGAATAGACTGTAATAACTTAAAAATGAGCACACTTTAAACAGCCTCTCTGATGAATATGTGATTATGAAGAATCTGTCAAAAAGGCTAGTCAGGCATTTTTCCACTCGGATGATTCCAGAAGCAGGATGACTGACGGCCCTCAATTTAAAAAGGCACACCGAGAGACCAGCTAAACTGAAGACAC